>QYTT01088070.1:15434-27771 GCA_006980735.1 Dasypogon diadema | reverse complement strand
CGTCCAGGGAAGAGTAGTGGTAGATACGCATATTTAGTGGGCCGCCGTAGAGCAGGTCGGTAGATGCATTTAGGCTGATTCAATTAATCTCACACACATTGCATTTGATATTGGGCATATCCTCTTACACTCGGGGGCTATTGCTAAAAATACCTCAACATGCCCCCGACGGTGGCTGGTCAGCACCGGTCTAATGGCTTATGTGCATTAATTTCAATTGTGGACGGCTAAATTGGATGTCACACTTTGCAAAATTGCATTTTGAGTGATAATTCTAACGGTAATGAGACTCTCTCTGCAATTTTAGCTTTATAGTGCATGTTCGTTACGTAGCCCCCCAGCACATGAATGGGGGAAAATGGGGTCTGTGATGTAGGCGGAAAATGCTAAAATATGGGCAGTTTTGTCTGTGATTTAAATTTTATAAAGTGTAAAATTGTATGATAGTATCTACTTAAATCCTCTGCTATAACGTTCAAAATTAGTTTTCTGTTTTCCCTATTTTTAAATATTGAGGTTTATTTACTAAGCCCGCCCAAGTTATAAAGTAATATTATAGCCTATTTTGCAAAGCCTAGCACTAAACAAAAGGAGGAACGATAAGATGGAGAGTAGTGTGTTGAATGAAGGAGATGACGATGCACATCCTGCTGAATCCTTGCAGCTTATAGGCAGAAGAAAAATCACAAGTAGGTAATCTATTCCAGATCTCTGCGTTTCCCTTACACGACGGTCTAATCTTGTGTGTCCATGTAGTATATACTTTCACTCCGGCTTAGTAAACCTCTTTCTGGTGACGAGAATTGTACTTGTGATATGTTGCATTGTAAAATTTCACCTAAAAAAAATAAATAAATAAATTTCAGCTTACTTGCTACATTTGTTAGGTTAAATTTTTCCAATCTCTGCTTAGTCTCATAGTGTTCGTCTTCGTCTTCTTCTCCTGGCCTTAGGTAATATCTTGAAAAAGCAAATACTAATTCTGTGTTTGTATTAATAAAGTAATTTTGTTTTTTGCTGTTTAATTTTTTTTTGTCTTCCTACTTGGTTTAAGCCTGTTAACAATTACCCCCTTTCTTCTTAATTAATGGGTCTATTTTAGAATGGGTAATTCCCAATTTCATATATTTATTGACAATTGTAGAGTTCCACAAGGAAGCCATCTAGAACCTTTGTTGTTTTTGACAAGATTTGGTGACATCGTCTGCTCCCATATTGTATCTAAGTGACTAGTCCGAAAAAACTTTGCATTGAAGGAACTTAGTTGGGTTCATTTTTCTCCATCATATGCCAGCAGATTTATATAATATTAATTGATTTAAATATTCACAATTTTTTTGTTCGCGACGTATTAATATCTAAGATTAATTGCTCTAACTTACTAAGTTTGTATTATTTGCACACTCTAGAGAGACAAAAGACCAAGGAATATGCTCTTTAATCCTTGCTATAGAATTAATTGTGGCATACGTGACCCAATTACCGCTGTTGTTATGTTATAATCCCTTCTAAAAAATATTTTATTGCACTGTATATCGTTTTTTATTGTTTTTACTTAAAGTCTTGTGAAATTACTCTCTCAAAACGGATTTCATTTCTTCGATAAGATTTAGTTTTAAAATTAAAATTAATTATTACGCCTCTTACAATTTTGTTTAAAACATATAAGAAAACTTACTGTTTTGTATCTTTTAAAACTTTTCTTTATGTTTAATTGCAGTTGGGCCCTGCGGCAGCAGGCAGAGGAATGTTTTGCTACCATTGTCCACCGGCACTACATCCAGCTGGTCCTCATCCACCACGATTACCAACGTTGGAATATCCTTTCGCTCCAACCCATCCCTGTAAGTATCTACAAGTTATTCGTCTTAAGTGAATTAGATAAAAAGCCACTGATAAGTAACCAGAAGGGAGCTGGGCACACATCGAATTACCGAATCAAAGATATCAAGTTACAATTAATGTGCGCACTCGTATCGAACATCACCTCAGATCCCATATGTCAGATAGTCAGATACTTCAATGGGTAAATTTCATTATGTTGTTGGCACAGAGTAATGGGGTAGGGGAACTTTTAATGTAGTTACAATATTCAGGCAAGTATACAGGAAGTAGACACACAGAGGTAGTATCCTAGCTATAGCCTATAGCTCGCCAGTAGCTGACC
The DNA here is from genome assembly GCA_006980735.1 of Dasypogon diadema. Lineage (NCBI taxonomy): Eukaryota > Metazoa > Arthropoda > Insecta > Diptera > Asilidae > Dasypogon > Dasypogon diadema. The sequence goes on along the minus strand of QYTT01088070.1, from coordinate 25,604 downwards.
GGACGATGTACGAAAATTAATTTTCTGCAACTAGAAAATTTCATCAGGCATACAAATCCAGTACGACCAGACTAAAATACTATCGAGATGAACACTTTCGGGGAGATAACAAAATTTACTTTGGTTAGACAGGATCAGAGGTTGGGAGAGTTTCTGCTTTCTGTAACTCTGGGAATTTTTCCCGTTCAAACATCCTGAACAGAGTGGACGATGTCACCAAGAGTGCAAGTGTAGACGAACATTTTCAGTTTGGTCCCGCAAATTTTGTTATCGGTTAACTTTTATATTCAATTTGTGACAGGATAGCCGTGGATAGTAGAAATAGATTACATGTATGGTGAATGAGCTGCTATTTGTATAGCATTATTGGTGTCCAGATATTGCAGCCGTAAATCGAACGTTGAAATGAACGAGTTGGATTCGACTTTAATACATTTTGCAATTCTAGACATTTTGGTTTTTAGAGGGTTAAAAAATACTACGTAGTAGTGCTTACTATAGAAACCTTTGTGAGTCCAGTAAAGTATCTATTGTGTTACGAAAAAAAAATAATAGTGTTCCAATTTTATTACGATGTCACGTCAGAGTTCATTTAATTAATGCTGAAACACAATTGGAAGGGGGAATTCAAACGTGTACTAATTACATAGAACACTCTCCAGTAGTGTACCCGTTTTGATTCAGAAGAACAGCCTTCATGCTCCAAGTAAGGTCAAGACAAAAATTCCCTCAGTGCAAGCTCTACAAGATTAAGATCTTAAAATTGTTGGCCCTAGCGAGCATCACTTGATGTATTCATTTGATTTTATCTAATATTAGAAAAGTAGAGACGACGTACCAGATACAGCTGTCGTTCTCAGTAGCTTCTGGAGCTCTTATTGAGTTATAGACTTCTCGGTAGTCTCATATTAATTTAAATTAACTCTGTGCCGCTGCAGACCGCCGGCTTAGCAGAGTTGATGACATCATTTGTTTATGCCTCTTGACGGCATCAAATTCAATTTCGTCTAATTTATATGGAATTGTTTGACCATGTTCATCATCCCATGTTATGACTCTTATTATGACCGGTTACAGTTGGTTCTATGTCGAGATCTAGAAATATAACGGCTGATGCCCGAACCGTGTGGAAGTTCGCTTAAAAAGTTCTAATTTTGTGTAAATGAGCAGTTAAAATGGTCAACGGTGGGAATTAGCTGTGATTTTTGAAAATTTTTCTACGGAGGATATTTTGAATTTGCATAGGAAATTGCACATTTTATAGAAAAGCCCAGGCAGGATGAGCAATGACCATAAATCATCCAGACAAGCTTTTCTCAAAACTATCTAACGACCTTGTCACGTTTTCAGCTGTAAGCTACTGTTACTTGCTATACAGAAGCGCAATGTCCGGCAGAGACGGAATGCAAAATGCAAAATGCAATCGCCTGACGCTCAATCTGTCCGCATGCATAAGTGATGATATTTTGCCTCACGCAGCGACACATTAGCCAGTCTAATGTGCTTAATATGACCAGTCGCCACATGAACCTCGCAATTATTCAATTTTCCGAAAGGTAATCGAGACTCGAGTGTGATGCGAGATAGGTCCCGTTGATTGTCTTAACTGCATCTGAACCCGCTGATAAAATGCATCATATCAACTGCATAATTTGTTAACGAATTAGAATTTTCGCCATTATCAGACACCGCAAAGGGAAATTGCATTTAAGTTTGACCGAAGAACGTGGGTGGTACTGTCGACATGTAGGTATGTGCGATAATAATAGAAAAGCGAGGACGTTTCGATTTGGGTGAATATGACATATCGAGATTTTGGTGTTCTCTTTGAAGGCAGTCTATATTTTACGAAAGCAGCCAGTTCTTTTAAACTAAACTTTAAATTTACTAAAATTTAATTCTTACATCTTTGTAATAAAGAAAATCACAGCATCATGGTACTGATCAAGTATCGATACCAGAGAGCGGAGAAATATTGTTGAGTGTCTGTCGTTATTTTATCTTTGCTTGTATGGTATTGTTCTGACATTTTGTCACAATTTTGTCTAATGTTTTGTAAAGTATTTGCTGCGCGCAACATACGAGCTGCTGGAATAGTATTGGTTAGTTAAAGGTGTCGATGAAGCGGTGCATCGGTCAGTACAATATCGATATTGGCGTACCAATTATTAACAACAGAAATAACGATCCTGCGAATATCTTATTAGCAAAATCAAAATTTCTATATGGAAAATTGAGGCTCGATCGGTGGTGGAAAATAAGAAAATTACATATTTACAAAAGTAATAAAAACCTTTGATAATACACGATGCTTCCTTGAAAGACGCTTCGAATTTCTCGTTCATCAATTGATAGGTTGCAAGAAAGGTTCAAAGAAGGGTCTTCAAAGCAAGGCATATTTTATGATATGAGCAGAATTGACCATCATCATCATCACTGACCCAATCGATTGCTTCTTCAAATATTCTACCACGAAATTAAGAAATTGTTCATTCATAATAATTGTCCCCGAAAAATCCAAAGAATGTTAAAAATTTATCTCTGATATTTCCTTCACCTTTAGCGGCAGGTATAAATTCATTAAATCGGTAAAGGAATTTTTACAGGCGCCTATTGTCCGCCAACCTTTCGATAATGCACTTACAACTTGATTATGGGCGGCAAAATTTAATATGCGACACCGAACCAATCAAGAAGTAAAGAAGACAAAGCAAGAACATGCAATCTGTGCTCAATAATAGAAGTAAAGTGTAACCGAAGCCTATAATATCCCATAATCAGGGTGTTTTCCTGCATTCCGTTGAACAATCGAAGTGATCGTATTTGAAATTTTCTTTTATCAATTGTTTCTAGGAATCGAATTGTATCGGTGTACCTTTAAAGAACGTAATTGCCAAGAAGAATGGTGTGATTAAGTGAAAGGTTGCACAGTGAACTTATTGATTTGTTTTTTTTTTTTAATTTATACTTTACTGAAATTAAAGTAACATCAACAATAAATTTGCTTAATTACAACCCCGAAAAATCCCTGAAAGTAAATACCTACTCACTTTAATCAGTTTTCTCCTACAAATTTTACCCTACAATTTCAGTGAAACACAACCTTCTCACCATGTGTGGCATTACGTCCTCTCAAATTCAATTAATTTTGAAAGCAAAAATATTAAATATTTAATCACGACTGAAAAATCTGATAATTTTTGAGTACATATTAAAAAAAATTCCCAAATTTACATTTCAATTAGCTTCAATTAAAATGGGCGAAAAAGTGTAAGACTTAGTTGCAATAAAAATGGAAACTGAAAGTGCAAGCACAGGAAAATTCAATAAAACATTTGTAAATATTATATGCCGTGAAATGCATAAAAATATGTCAGTTATTTTACGCTGCGTTGACTGAATTTTCCAACTTGCTTCTCTCATTTGAATACTTTTTTTTTTAAATATTTTTTGTTCGATGCTTCCTTTTAGTTGAGGATATTGCTGATGTTCAGGGTATTGAGAGAAAAGCAAGAATACCACATATTGTTAAGAAAAATAATAAAATCTAATGTTGATTAATCGGAGTATATCTGAATGCTTTTAATGCGAAGGGAAGAACCAATTTCTTTCGGAAAGTACCGTGATATAGTTTTTTAGGAAGCATAGATAGTTATATAGAATGTATGACCCTTTGGTACAGAATGAGAGCTCTAAAATTATCTGTTCCCTATCATTATCGTTTTAATAAGAAGTAAACTTTCTTCTAAGCATAAATACAATTTTCAAAAAATGCCCACAGTAGCAAGCAAGAAGATTTCCTAGAAGCCAATAAGAAAAAGCACCCTGGAAAAAAATCAAGGAAGAAATATATAATTTTATTAGTTACCACAAAGTGCTATAATTTTTATATTAATTTATAAAAATCAATAAATCTTGGAAGAGATACAAAAGAATATTCATATTTTTCTGGGGAATCCCGCTAACGAACTGTCGGGTGATGTAACTTCCAATTATTATTGTTCTATCGACACTTCCAATTAAAGATTTGATTTCTCTACTGACTAAAATTAATTGGCGCTAATATATAACCATCAAAACGCAAAGTATTAAATTGAACTACTTGGAGAAAAGACAAATATTCTTTCCTGGTAAACCATAGTGTTACATGGAAATGCGTTTGTTTCATAATAATATATTTGGAATCTTATATAAAATATTTTCCCTCAGTATAATATCCATCAAAGTGATCAATTGAGATCAGCAATACGCTATATATGTAGGTGCTGTCAAAACAAATTAATTCTTTCCTTGTGATTACGTATTTTGAATAACCATAAAATAGAATTAAAAAGGATTATAATTCTGGAAGAAGAATAGTGGAAATACATCCTGAGTCAATGCAATCTGGAAATAACTAGTGGTGACATCCAATTACACTTTTATTGTTTTTTTTTAATTAAAAGATGTCTATTGACTCACCCTCTCGATAGGAATTGTCAACACAATAGAAGTATAGTATGCAAAAATTCCAGTATGATAGAAGACCGTAATAATTAGTTATACCCCTGTAAGTAGTAACCCTAAACCGACTCTCTCCCTATAGGGATCATTTGAAAAATATCAAGCAGACTCAAAATTAGCATTTTGACAAATAATATAAGGAAATGTTTGCTTTTTGACAAATTTTTTGAGAAGTTAGGAAAGTCTACTTGATATTTTCCAAATGAGTGCCTATTCTATATTATATTGAGCAATTTCAAAGAGGCATACTGAATTTTAACGCAAAAGAATATCGTACTTGCCACTGAAAATTTTTGCGTCGCCAAAGGAAAATAACATCAAAAAGAATAGAAAATTGTAATAAATAACTTCAATGACAGATTCCAGTCCCCTAATACCATTTTTTACGACGATTTAAATGCAAATAAGTTCTCTATAAAATGAGTGCCAAGCATGTTGACAGAGCAAACGTAGAATGTTATTTTTCTGCAAGCACTCACTGCAAGAGTTTACATAATAACATAACTCTAAAATATTAAGGTACAAGTGGCAGCAACAACAAAGGCTACCTAATTACAGGATAATTGCGATATGAATCTAGTGGTCTAGAATTGATTGTGCTATTAAATTTGATGACGAAACCGCATCTTAATTTTAGCTGTCTTGCTTTCACTCCACAACTAGGAATCCATCACCATCTGTCATTAGACCGACACCACCACCTCACCATAGAACATGACAACATATTTGCCATTACGGAGAGCAATGGTAATCTCCACGAATAAGGGATTACAGGATACGTAACATATATAACATATCACTGCCTTTGAGTGTGTGCATATGCAAGGTACTAGCCTTGAGGTAAATGCATAAGTAATACCAGTGGGGAGACAAACACACTTGCGACCACTTGTACCTGCGTAATATGCACTTGAGAATTATCCTCTGTAGAGACTAATAAGATAATCTGGGGGATGTAACTGCATTATGCGAAACGTTAAAACTATTAAGTCATATGTAATTTTGCCACATACATCCTTTGAGGCTGTCGCAACCTGATGTTAGTATTTCAGAGGGTGGAAGGATGTCTTTTTGTACTTCACGTCTCTAGAAAGTCCAGGAGACTTGAGTATTCCATTAAAGTCACCCAAAGGAGATTATTCGGGATTAGAGCACTTGTGCAAGTTTTCCTCACACATCTGTAGTTAATTTTGCTTTTCCTTTGGGATAAAGGAATTTCGGAATGTGGGTGAAGCTAGAAATTCATTAAATTGAGATAGCTTTTTGGAGAGAAGTTGTTGCTATTCAAAATTCATAACCAAAAGATGGCACAAGCTCATTGTGGTTTTTTAAGTTCATTCATAGCATTTTCACGTAGATGGGTTAATTTTAGTAAAACATCCCCAGATTGGTCAGCACACTTGATAAGGGCCCTCTTTTTATGGTAAATACTATAATTCAATTTCCAAACAGTTGGCATAACCGTCATTTAAGGATTCAGTTTTCCCTCCCTGTTCTAATTGCATTTGTCTATTGGTTCCCTTACCTTACACATGTAGGTACTTGTTTTCAGTTGTGGTAGTAGACAAATTTCCTTTGATTTAATTTCTTCATTTGATATATGCTTGGAGGTGTCGTCTTGATCTGTTTAGACACAGTACTTGTGCTGTCGGTAAATTACCTTTGGTCATACCCTATTTACCCCTTTAACCCTTCCGCGACGAGAGCCTTCACGGCCGCGACAAAGATGCACACATTGCAACCAACAGCGAGGACTTGGTGAACACTGAAAAACAACTCCAAAGTAGGTCGTAGTGTGAGCGACCGCTCGTTGCATGTAAGTTGCACCTGATAGAGAGCAACTATAATCGTCCATCGTAGCGAAAGGGTTAAATATTTGTTTCTTCTAACCCCAAGCTTGAACCATGCTAAAAATCCTGGGTGAAAGAAACGTGTGAGGCATTACTATTCGCCAGCCAACAGAAGATTCTTACCCCAATTCTTTAAATCACCTCACACTAATTTCCCCAATTGAATTTGACGCTTTCAGTATTCGGAGTCCTCATGGCCTTCCTCAGTTCGTGTAACAACTTGAGTCAAACTAAATTTAAAATGTAAATTTACTTTTCTGATTTGAAATAGATCCCAGCTGAATTTTGATTATATTTGAAACAGATGAAATTCGATATGCTTTTTGAGGCAAGTATGATACCAGTGCACGCCGAAATATAGTGGGACACCACATGTTGCGATGCAATTTGGGTAGTGAGTGTAGTGTAGTTAGTATCGTCAGATTTAATTCTATGGTTCCGCAGTGAATGCTGTAATGATTCCTAATGATCCTAATGAGGATACTCATGAGGAGTAATGATCTATAAGGCAAAGAAAAGAGAGCTGAAAAGAAATCTTCGAAGATAAAAAAGGGAATCATGGAGGGATCTTTGTTCGAACATTAAAACTGTCTCAGAAGTCAGTGTACTACAGACATAGTTACCAAGGACGCAGTTTCAAAATTTTAACTTGTTCGAGACAGGATTAGAAAAGTGACGGAGATGTTGGAAGAGACGAACAAGATCTTAAAGGAGGCCCATTTTTCAGGAAGCTATGTCTCGGAGGGATCTTCGACCGTGCGTATTCGCATGGCCCTTAGATTAGACCGAGATACGGCTCAGTATGGAATCCACCAGCAGAGCCTAAAACAGATGATTATGTGCAGGCGGTGGTTGAATTTGTTAGGCTTTGTTTCAAGCATTTTGGGTGGATAATTCGTTGTGAAACTACTGTCAATACGAAGATTGTATAACTCTTTCAATATGGCCGACGGCAATCGCAACCACATCAACTGTATATCTTTGTATGTTTGACTTGTATCAAGAGTTTGATATCTTTGAAGACTTGGCGTGTTGATATGTTAAACCTGGGATAATATTTCAGTGCCTTTTCAACCGCCACACACATATAGAACTTACGAAATTTCATAAAATCCATTCCCTTTCCCCCCCTTTTAGGTATGCATAAGTACTCTGTTTCAAGGGGTTGCAAAAACGTTAGACTTCTCATAAATTTATGGAATAAGCTGTGCCCAAAATAAAATATTTATATTGTGACAGGTCATGCTATCCAAGTCTTCTCCGCTCAAAGTAAATCCTTTCGTCAATGAAATTAATTTAGTTAGTCAGGTAATCAGATAATTAGAAAGCTTTCAAAATCTCATTCCTCGAAAAGTTTAAATCCATAACTCTATTTGGTCTTTTCAACAGAAACCCCAGTCCCATTGCCAGGATATAAACGCTCTGAACTAAATCATATTTCTCCTGGTAAATCCAACGTACCATCCACCTGTGTTCTGTGTTCTAATTAGAGGCAAATCTGTCCGGACGAGGCCTGTCCAGTTGAAAGCTGCTGGGGACACAGACAGGTAGTAACAGCATCATCTCATCAGATCTAGAGATTTTCCTAAAGCTTGAAAGTACTCCCAAGAGAAAAATCGTGAGGGAAAATGCTGACAGTTGACCAAATTAAGTTCTTTGGGTCAGCTTTCAAAAACTCTAAAATCCTTTGCAGATCGGATGACGTGTTCCACAATTTCTGCATAGGAATTTGCATGATTCCTTCCCGCAACCGAGCTTTAGTCTTCCAAATCTGAGGTAGGGCCACCCTTGTTTGTTGGTATGTGTGCCGCACATAAACCCGTAAAATGGGGATTAGGGATAATTAGCTTACGATGATTTGGGAATTGCCTTGCTTTTTCATGTTAACATGTTTATCTCACACGTACAAATAAGGGACGAGCGAGCAATAGGTTTGCGTTCACTTGGATGGAAGCGGTTTCCCTTCTGAGGATGGCCTGGTGTTGGAAATGGCTTCCGTTGCCAGACCTTAATTGAAGGGACTAATGGGAATGCATGCTTTGAGGCATATTCTCCGAGTGTATGAATAATTAAAGACAAATTTTGTGTTAATTGAAAAATTACACAAATTAAAGTGGAATTTGATCCCTCGCTAATATTCCCCAAAGTGTCCGTGCCTTTTGCTTCTTGCCTTCGGAATGTTGTGTATCATCATTTACTCCGGTGAATTTTCTAATTAGCATCTCCCTTGAAGAAGACCGTCTCGAGCTTATCAAGTTAAATTACTAAAAAGGTTATACTCGTGGATTCTGGGTAAGTAAATAGATAACAACTTACGGAGTTCGACCACCTAAACAAAATGCCGAGCAGCTATCTGCTTATTGCTGCTCCCTTCGATTTCAGCTTGAGAGGATTTTCTGATTTCAGAATTAAAAATTTTCTGGATGCGAAATTAATTTCCTATTTTACTTGAATAATCCATGAATGGGAGTTCAATCATCGCTGTTAATACCCCGGGGCAAATACGATTTAAACTTTAGAAAGCCAAGGCTATATAGGTCCGTTGCGTTATTTGCTTCTCTGAAACGTCCTTTGGTTCCCCTTTCAAATGAATGTATTTCGGTTTACTCTGCAAATATACAAAATGAATTATTAAATTTAATTCTTTACTTAATTTATCTTTGGGACTGAATCTCTTGAGTTTTTGGAAAAGTGTGCAAAACGTCCAAATGTCTTGTGGAAATGTTTGACTTCATGTATAAAAATGATTATATTTTGTGTATTGCAACGACCATTTTCCTACCATAGAAATATATAGAGACACAACAAAATCCTTTACCTTTTGATGAAGTTGCATATAATCTTTACTAGATACCCAGTCGGCCACATGCGATTTAAGCAAATTTTCTTTTTCTTCTAGCTGCTGTTAACACAATCCTTGGGAGGATGGACACGCTGTTTACATTTGCTGGGTGCAGATCGAAAGGTTCTTTTCTGACCATCAATAATAATATTTTGTTTCAGTCACTCCGAATGTATAGATTAAATGATAAGAAGTTCCTTGTTAAGGATAAAACTAGGGGTTTTCTTCAAAATTACAAAATATGTTTAGAAAATCAATCCTTGCGAAAAGTCTCACGGGGGAGAAGAGGCAATTAGTGTTTCATATAAGGTTTCGAGTCAATACAGAGTCCAGATTTGAATTTACTTGTATTGTTGTTGATAGCGTCCTGATTCCCTTCAGTATCAAGGTTTATGTTGGTTTTGTGTCGATCAAAACAATTTTGCAACAATAGGAAAAACCATTTTAATGCCAGCAGCTGCCAATTTATCGTCATCATCATTAAAATAACATTCGAAAGATTTTACCCATTTTTACAGCACCTGAATTATATGCCGATAAAGTTATGTAAATACGACAAAAAAGACTAGGAAAGTGGATGAAAATTAAAACTACAGATTATTACTAACAAAATTAAATTTTACTAAAATTTGATCCGCTCCATATAATTTTTGGGAAGAGAAGAAAAAACAAAATTACTTGAAAAATGTGTGCATGAAATCTTGGTTTTTACGTATTTTTTTTTTTTAGTTCTTACTTTGTAATTTCCAAATTTATATTTCTGTCTTTAGTGCTTTTTTGCCTGGTTTTTGTCTTACTGGGCATTGTTTTTGATTACAGAGAATATAGTCACAGTATTTATGTATTAATAGAAAAACATCCTTAAAATAAAAAAAAATAATGTTAGTGATATGTTCAAGTATTTTTTAATTATTCCTAGAAATTTGTTAATGTCCATATTTTATTTACTTCCTTTTCGTCCGGTTTTTTTTTTTT
>QYTT01088070.1:0-15414 GCA_006980735.1 Dasypogon diadema | reverse complement strand
AGGAAAAACCATTTTAATGCCAGCAGCTGCCAATTTATCGTCATCATCATTAAAATAACATTCGAAAGATTTTACCCATTTTTACAGCACCTGAATTATATGCCGATAAAGTTATGTAAATACGACAAAAAAGACTAGGAAAGTGGATGAAAATTAAAACTACAGATTATTACTAACAAAATTAAATTTTATTAAAATTTGATCCGTTCCATATAATTTTTGGGAAGAGAAGAAAAAACAAAATTACTTGAAAAATGTGTACATCCCCAGTAACCATGAAATCTTGGTTTTTACGTATTTTTTTTTTTAGTTCTTACTTTGTAATTTCCAAATTTATATTTCTGTCTTTAATGCTTTTTTGCCTGGTTTTTGTCTTACTGGGCATTGTTTTTGATTACAGAGAATATAGTCACGGTATTTATGTATTAATAGAAAAACATCCTTAAAATGGAGAAATCTGAGGACAGTTGGTCTTACGCTTTTTTCAACTAAATATTTTCCTTAATAAAAAAAAATAATGTTAGTGATATCTTCAAGTATTTTTTTTATTATTCCTAGAAATTTGTTAATGTCCATATTTTATTTACTTCCTTTTCGTCCGGTTTTTTTTTTTTTGTTATAGCGCCATCATGTATGGACGTAGCCTCAGTGTTCATGGGTCATGAGATCCCAGAATCGGATCCCAGCAAAGTTGACCAACCCTTTCTGTGAATAACAGACTAATCGATTGCGAACCATTGGACGTTAAAATAATTTAGTGGTTTGAAATTCAGGCTATAATCAGCAAAATTTGTCAAGGAAATAGAAGAGTTATTCATCTCCAGTTGTGATTCTTAATGGATTAATTAAATTAGTCAGAATTATTTCTGATATATGCACAATTTTTTTCATACTTGACTGTGCCCAACTATCCCCTATATCAATTTATAAAACCAACTATCATCGAAGGTGTTCTTTTTATATTTTAACATTAGATTGCGTTTTGACTACATGTAGCAATGAAATATCACACATAATAACAGTTAACTAATGTTGTTATGTACGAATATTACATTATCACCTGAAGTTGATTATGTACAGCAGCAAGAACTGGTGTGTACTTTCGACCATATGAGCAATCAAGTCCACATACCTACAAAACAAACTACAGCGATTATCATCTTGTATAAGAAGAATTTTCGAAATTATTCCATTGGAGGGTAACCTCTAAAAAAGTGAGGATTTTTGAGAAAAACCGGTCAAACTAAACTAAGTTCCAGTGATAGGCAATCGACAAAATTGTTCAAATAATTACGTAGTCCATTGAATATTATATAATTTATATAAGTCGTCCTTCTTTTTCAGATACTAGCTACTCCTACCATCCTGCCATTCATGATGAAACCTTTGTCCGTAGGAAACAACGGCGAAATAGAACAACATTTACGTTACAGCAGGTACGAAATAAATTAATTAACTCTCAATGTTAAATTGCTCAAGTCATCGTTTTTATTTAGTTGGAGGAATTAGAGACTGCCTTTGCTCAAACTCATTATCCAGATGTGTTCACTAGGGAGGATCTTGCAATGAAAATAAATTTGACGGAAGCTCGTGTGCAGGTAAGTTTCAATTAATTTATATAAGTGATAAAGTGTCCGATTAAAATTTACAATTTTATCAAACTGAGGAAATTACTCTGCTAATCAAGAGCTGTTCCATACGGTTTATAAAGTACTTACGAAACTCGTCGTGTCCAAAGTCACTAGACTTGATAGAGATAGTACCTGACCCCTCCTTTTAAAGTACTGCGCCTCTTCCTTAGCAAAACCTCTGATGAAAATGTTTGATTTTTCGTAATCTAAAAGACGCTTTTTCATCATCATAGAAACTCAGTCATTTTCAGGTAATTCCTAAAGGAGAATACTTATTAATGCTCTATTTGTGAAATACCTCGAAGCTAATCACTTAATCTTAATGCGGAACACTCGTTCCACAACATTCCTTGTCGAATCACTACTTTTATAATTCTGGCGAATCGGAGTGGTTGTCCTTGACAGAGTCCGGTAAGCTTCTAACATTTGGTCTTGACCATCCTCTTCTAGTGAGAAGACCGTTGTTCCGTCATTAAATGCAGACTCCACAAATTCTGAAAAAGGGAAAGAAGAAACCACAAAGAATCAATATTTTATTAAAATAAATTTTATACTTATCTGAAGAGAATTCTTAGTCGGTAGTTTCTTCTTTTCCATCGAATAATAATGCAACTAAATCTGCAAAAAATAAATTGTGCTCCTTTGGACAGTGTCATATCTAACTCACATATCCTCAACACCGGCTTACCACAAGGTTCTGTATTATATCCCATTCTTTTTCTTTTATTTTATTATTGAAAATCTCCTGCATCTCACTTCTACTCCAATTCACTATTTTCGCCAGGGGCAGAACGAATCACATCGAGTTTAATGCATCCAAAACCCAAAGTAGTCTAATTGATCTATAGAAAAAACCCCCAAATCCCTGACCTGGAATGAAGATTTCAAACTACCGTAATTTCCAAATTCAGTTTTTTATAGGTAACCTACATCTTAGCTAGTTGAATCACGTCTTTGCTAGTGGCAAAATAGGAGGATATATTATCACATTCATTTCTTAAGGACGCAATATCGTTTGTTCCACACAAACTGGATAATCCTCGTCCACTCGTAATCTGAGTTTTGTAATATTCTGGATTCCAAAACCCTTTTGAAATTGTTGTATAGTTCACAATTCGACTATCGCGAGACTAACTTCTCCACACGATGCTCTAGATGTCTACCTAATCCGCTTGTACATTTCTGAAACACTTTAGGGCTCAAAAAGTAGTCAGTTTTTTTACCTAATCGGGTTATGGAAACTGAAGAACAGTCATCAGAAAAAAAATATAATAAAGGGCCATTGTATATGAACTGCCCTTTCAGATAATATTTCGAAATGAAATATTAATGAAGGCATCACTGAAATCGAGTTTAATATTTCTTAAAACACAAAAAAAGCACTTTAGAAAAGAAGTTAGTAATACGTAATTAGAAAAGAAATCCTCTGCTCAAAAACAAATTTCCATCCTTTCATATTCACCCTTTTCAGAAATAACTCTGCGAACTAATTTTTAACCTTTTTAAGAAATTACGAGCTCTGCATTTGATCAACCTCGTTATGAATCAATTCCATTAGCGTATACCCGAGTCAGAGAGTCTGGAGTCGTCTTTAACTTATTAGGTATCCTTTAACTTCTCCGAGGATATTTTTGTTCCTAAAATTGAATAAAAAATTATCTTTCTCCGACGGTCTCATAAATAACTTTTTCCATTAATAATGAAATAAAGGAAGGTTCGACTGTAAGCCCCAATGGCAGATCTGAAATTTCTTAAACTTTCGAAATATGTCTATCGTTCAGAAAATGTAGTCCACTGGCTATGTGCTTCACAGAAGTGAAGTCCTTGCAGAATCCCTGTTTTTTCTGTGCCAATAATTTCTTGAGACTTTCATAGACTCATTTCTTCTCCCCGCTCCTAAGTGTACAAAATTTGGACAGTTTAGATTGGTGTCAAGTTACCAACTCATACCAAGTGGGTTGGAATTCACGTGAATCTACGATTCCCTCACCATTTTTCTGCAAACAATATTTTATTCTCAGCGAAGTAAATGGAAAAAAATGTTAAAAAAGAAGGGTAAATTTAATAAGAGGCAGAAAAATAAAAGGAAGAATTTTCCGAGCAGGCGCCATGTGTGCCTCTCCTGGGGTGTGAAATTGAGTGGTTCGTCTTGAGTTTTGCAGAGTAGACTTTCAATTGTGGTGGGATAAAGAGGACATGTCAGACACGTGTTATCTTCTGTAAAATTGTTTCAATCAAATTAAGGGTATCAAGTGTCAAAATTTCAATCATAAAATTTAATTTTGCTTGTGAAGATCTCGTGACTATTCCCAAGGCTCTTAGGATCAGAAATTTTTTTGTTGAATTTGAAATGAATAGGCACGCATTTCATGCGGGAGTGTACTATGAAGAATAATTAGGAAAAATGAGAAAATTGGCTTAAGTAGATATTGAGAGTTGATTTCACCGAATTTATTTGATTAATTCACTTAACTTGTCTGCAGCAGTTAATTTTAATTTAAAGTGTCATTCCTTGATGGAATTATCTGCACTTGGGTGGTATTTTTTAATATCTTAATTTGTTAGTTTTTTTTTAATTTGGTCAATGTAGAAAGGTATAGGAAGTACGAAGTATACGGCAAAGTGCACCATTCGATACATAACACATCTTGCTCGACGCACACCGAACAGCTTGCGACAGTGTCCACAAGTTTGATTTTTTAAATATAAGTTTAGTTAGTTATCAAGTAGCAAGGTGGATTTAAGTAGCAGTAGCAATAGCTACTGTCGAGCAGTTTTGTCTCTATGGAACTTTAACTAAACTACTTTTTACTTTGATCAACTATTTCGGTTAAAAACAGTCTACGACTTCTAGTTTACCCTACATTCAGTTGCTTCTTAAAAATTCTCATTATGAACATTTTGTTGTCAAAAGTATACCACAAAACCAGGTCTAAAGCTTTCAGCTAACGTAAAAACATCCTAGAAACTTCCCCAGCAGTTTTACAGTATCACAGTATTCTTGGACAAGGGTTTTAACCTCACTTCCACCACCATATCGCCCAATTACCATCAGAGCGCATTAGATAATTATTTCCGAGACACTTTATCCCGGCAAACAGCAGACCATAAAGCAAGGAACTATCCAATTAGGGAGCTAAAGTTTCACATGATGCAACCACCCCCACATGTTAACACTCACATCAAGATTCATTCTGTCCATTCTAAGTCGCACAAGAGCTTTTTCTGCACTTATGCACTTACTTCCTGTTTGCTCAAGCGTGGAGTTAATTTCACAAAGCCCTGGAATGAGGACTGACGACGGTCGTAGACAAGTGGCAAATACACAGAAACTAACGAGAAAATTTCACAATTTAACACTTTGGAGCACCGACAAGAGTAAAACACCTCCCGGGCGTAAAACGAGAATTTCCTCACTTGGCTCAAGTGCACAAAACTTACACTAATCAAGGAAGAAATCCGGGGATGCAACAAAACGACGTAACGAATTCTCTCTACATGTGCAACGGACTCACAATGTTCCGGCTTGAAAAAAAATGTGTAAATACCCTTGAATTATCCTTCACCCTCCTGGTGCAGGATCTTTGTTTTGCTTTATTGAAGTTCCAGCAACTCTTCAAAGTTTTGCAATTATTGTGTTTATTGAGCACTTGAATTATTGCAATTAAACAATGTCGCGGTATCTTCGTCCTTTGGTAGTCTAAGGGTGGTGCACCCCTCTGAAAAAAAAAATATTTTATCGTGAAAAACAATAAACAAAATGCATATAATCACTTGAGGACTACTTACTAACCATTGTTAAACCTGTTGACAAAGCAATGCTGGCTCTTGGTGTTGCTGGGAAGGAAATTATTTATTAATTTCAATTACATTTTAAGTGCGTTTAAGTGCTGATGTAGTTTCACGTGAATCGTTCAACAACAGATTGAAAGGATAAAGTGGAAATTTGATTAGTGTAAACAGTGTTATTAACCGTTAAGTACCACGGAAGTATCTAAAAGACACCAATCACAAACTATTTCTTACAACTCATGTCCTATCTACTGGACACCCTCTGTATTAGAGACATACATTGTCGTTTTTTTCACAAAATCAATTTTCCAGGAGTCTAATCTCATTCACTTTTTATTTGGACAAGTGAAATAACTCAAAGAATCTGTCCAGACTTCAGGCAAGTTCCACTTGATATCTTGTCATTCCAAATTGAATTTCTGGAGTTCTTCGTTTCAGGGGATATTTTTCCAGGCAGCTTGCCACATGATAAATTTGACGCGTAACATGAAATAAATAATTGAAGCATCAAAAGTGACCCACACCGGAAGCTTTCCTTCGTGAAATTTGAGATTCGCCGGTCCCCCGGATTGTTTCAGCAAGTGTACAGTAACACAAGTGTTCATATGTACTTATACTTGATTTAGTTAACGAACGTAACACAATAATGATAGTTTGGACATTTAGGAATTATCCTTGAAAGTCCTGTAAATTGCATCCCATCGTGATGTCAAGCTGAATATGGTTTACATTCCATTATGGGATAAGCTCTATCGAAATATTAATTCGGAATTATTTCCGAAAATCAATATTTTTCCATTAAAAGTTTATCTCACCGTAATTGCTTGATATGGTTAGCTTAAGCTGGCTCTTAGCACGAGTAAGGAACAGAGTAGTAAGGTGGTTCGATGTTTTCGTTCAAGGTGTAAGGATGTCTTCCATAAAAAGTTTTTCGTGGAAAAGTTTGTCGCCGGTATTCAACAATTTTCTTCCACCAACAAGAGAAAACTTAATTTCCACTTAACTCTTTTTGGGGGCACATAGTCAAAGACGAAACAAAAAAGCAAAGTATGCATTTATCTTTTTAAATAACAGTGCAAAAAAAGTCTCAAAAGGAGATGGTATAAAAAAATAAGAATACCTTAAAATTTTGAACATAATTTCACTCGCATTTGGATGACGCTCATAGTGTTAATTGTCGTTCTCGACTCATACCAGAGAGTGAGAATGATTTTCTAACCTGGCAAAGCCATTACGAAACTTACTGTGCAACAGCTTAGTGACTTTGGGAGAGCAATTCTTATTAGAAATATTACCGCACCCAATGGTACCTACCCAAAAAATCACCAAAATTCTGTGCTAGATTTTCCTATGGTCCAAGGTGTGAGACAAGACAGCTTCAAAGGTCCAAAGTTTGGACTCTCATTCGTTTTCAAGTTATATTTACTTTTCGGGGACCCCCTTAGCCCACAGGATGGCTTAGAATACAGTCACATGTCGCTTGTTTTATAAATTATTGCCAAAACTAACAAAATAAAAGAAACAATTTTATAAAACTCTGTTTTGTTAAAGTTTTGTTGAAGTTGATTTAACCTCACCGCACCACACCTCAAGGTTAAATACAAATTTCCCTCAAAGTTTCGTAATATTGTAAAATTATAATTCAATTCGAAATATCTTTCAATGCCACTTTTAATCTGTACAACCTGCACCAGTTTCCGGTTGATGTGAATTTGACAAGGAATAGATTCAGACATTCCTTCCCCTAACTGAGGCATAGTAACCAAAATAAAAAGCTGAAAAAAGCCACTGAAAAATAAAATTTCCTTAAAAAGTACTTTGCGTGTTCTCAAGGGAAAAGAAACAAAATTGAATTGCTCTTAAAAATTTATTTTAATCTTAAGTTAAGCACAGAAAAAAGTGCAGGGAGAAGAGAGAAGGTAACCGTCTATTACGACCACTTTATTCCCTCAATTACTCATACCCCCGACGGGGTGGAATTCATAGATGCATTATTACATTGCTGTTAGAGTATGAGCTGGTATTCTCCAACCACACATAAGCACTCTGGCGTATTAACTAACAGTATCCCATTCAACACCAGCAACCCCCAGCACTTCAAAAGTAAACATGATTATTGGGATAAGCCCCGAGAAGGGTGAAGCGGATCAAACTCCAAGAAGAATTCTAGTAATAACAAGTTGTGATAATAATTTAAAGAGCCTTATCACCAGAGAGCTAGGGGCGGTTAATTACATTTGGTCGAATAAGCTGTGATGCTGGTGGCAAAAACATAAAGGGGTAGGTAGTGTGGTTGGTTAGCACATCTGTTCACATCCACCTTGTGGTTACAGTAGCAGTTCAGCACCCCAGGACTAAATCGAAATTCATGATCCTCCAAATCAACCCCTTAAATCACTCACAATTTGTCATTATTTACAGATTAGCCGTGTTTCTTGCCGCTCTTTGGTTAGTCGGTCGAGGGGGGAAGAACAGCAGGAAGTGGATGCTAATTGTATCCATGCTTGTTTTTGTTTATATTATTTTACACTTGATCAGTTCTATGAGTGGGCACACCTCTCCTTTATGTGCACAGAAAGAAAAACAAGGTTTATTTGCTCATGTGGTGTTTGTAGAGAAAATGTTGATAATTGGGGTACATTGTGAAACGATTTCCAAGCAATTTAGTTTCTGTGTACTCTGGTAAGTTCTTATGCACCTCTTCTTATAAAAACAACATTTTTCTCTTGGGTTCACGAATTACGAGTATTTGAAAATTTTATACTAAATCTAAAGGATAATTAAATATTAAAGCAACAGGGATGACAACAATGAAATTGCGTGGCAAAAATGTCCTGCAAATCAAGTAAAGACCGATTTTTTCACAAAAATTTACTTTTCAGGACATTTCTTTCAATTTTACGGTGACGGTAGTAGTAGGGATGGCTATCAAATACAGATGTTTGAAGAACATGCGTTCAGATCAATTTCCGATATTTTTAGCATCGATGTTTTCCTTACCGATGATATCGAACATCGATATTTACTTCGCTATTTTCATTTCTGACATCAGAAACAACATGGGAGCTTTGTCAGTTTTGCTTCTACCTCACCGTCTCATCTATAAGGCTCATATGTGTCAGATCTGAATGCAACTCTAATCAGTCAGTCAGAACGTATTGAATTTTCTACGTTAGCAAAAAACAAAAGGAAAATTTCCATCCCCATTGGTAACAAAACGATTGTGTCTAAGATCGAAATTTTGGATCACCAAGATGTGTGATATGTCTTACGCTCTTTTATCACAACTTCAGAAGATATCATTTTAATGGAATGTCTGTTCTACTCCCTTGTAGATTGCTTCCTACATATGATGCTCACACTTGGAGCCGTCTTTTATCCTTCAAGCCATCAGGTTCATCAAAACCGCGAAGTACCGAAAATTCTGCTTAACACGTTGGGTGTCAGGATACCACCGGTGCTTCCAGCAAAAATACTTCGCAGGCCAGCGTATCTACCCGTACGTTCCGCAGAAAAATTTCTTCACGTGATATTTATACCAAAGAATAGTAGTGAAAACGATATCGTTGATCTTTTACTGCATGCTTACCAGAAAGAAAAATTGATCAAAACTTTCATACTTTTGATCGAGGGGAAGATTAATGCAGGACATGTCAATTTCGCATCGTAGTTAATAAAATACCTCCAGGTCCAGGTACAATCTGTGAAATGGTTCAGAATATAGTTTGGCTGATTCTATTGTGATGTAGGCAGATCACATATTAAGACAAAAAAGTGGCACTGAAACGTGACAAAATACTTAAGGCAAATTCTATGAGAGGCTATCCAAAAGCAGTTGTATTTTCATCCAGTTCCCTGAAAAGTGAACAACATTTTTCATTACAAATTATTTGGTATCGATAATTTAATAATATCACGTGTAGATTCACTTCCAGAGTGAGAGACAGTAACCGTCAAATTACTTTGCATACATAATTTGCAGTGAACTTCAAAGAAACATCTCAATACGAAATTAGTTATTGCACGAGGATCACACACATACAAGCGCAGCAGAGCTCTTTTGCATAATGAAGTCAGTTCTAATCCTAGACATATCGCCTTAGGAAGCAACGAAAATTTCAAACGTCACCTTCAATTACTTGCAGCTGTTGATAAAAGCTGTGCAAACATCGACTACAGGACTTAAGTATTCACGCCAACAAGAACTGAGTGCTCACTGCTCAATTTCAAAGGCTTGTAAAAAATCATAGCACAGTAAACCATGTAAATTTCTTGATCCCAAATATCCAGTGGAGAATGCACACCCTCAGTGTGTAACTAATGCTACCATGGCTTCAGGGTAATAGAAAATTATGTCCTTATTTAAATTCGACTACAAGATAAATTGGGTACCACCCTCTACCCTTGAGACAGTTCCAAATTGAAGTTACGAAACAGCATAGGGGATTGGTTAGGGCAGAATAAATCTGCCAATAAAAAGGAGTCTATTCCAGCTATCCGAAAGGATGAGCAGGGTGCTGAAGAAATTGAATAAAGCCGGGACATAACAATTCCAACCCAGGTAAAAGGGGATTTGTGTGCAGCCCCATAAAATGTTTCCAGACAGAGGAGCACAATGGTCCCGGGGACCACCTTCAAGAAGAATACCAGACCATTCCTGAATGTGTACACAGTCCTCATTGAGGGGCTATACACTCCAGTTGCAATACACCCCCGGCAAATGTTCTCCGTATATAAATTACAACTTATCTCCAACTGCTTATAGAACTGGGCAATTTTATTTGCACAATAAAAGGAAACGCGCCCCATTTCGTCCTCCCCACCATCTTATATTCGTCCCGTCTAAGGAAATTGTGTAACGAACTCCACAAAAGCTTGTTATTGTTTCCAGCCGAAGGAGGAAGGAAGGTGCAGGATCGCTGCGGGTTCTTCTACTCCACTCAGACAGAAACATATCAGTGCTTCCACATCCTCATAATAAATTTCTAATACGATTTCTGAAAACAATTGGAATTACAATTTATCCTCCTTGGCAAATTTTCATGTAAATGTGTGTGGCAATCAAATGAATTCGTCATTAACTGAACAAATACGAGGATAACATCATTTCCATAGATTTAGTCCTGAACAAATAGACATTTACTTACTTTGTTGCCATAGAATTCGAATTGTTGGATTATTGTTATTACGGGTCCTGATTTGGGAGATTAAATGAGTTTACCTACGGATAATTTTCAATTTGCCAGTTGGATGGTTGTTGGGTAATTGAAGTTGATTCTATAAAAAATTGATTTGATGCCGTGTGCATTGTAAATTTTTAATACAAAAATAAACTAAATTCTCTGGCTTTGTTGAAAGCAGGTTCTTCAGTAGAGCCCCTCATTTTTGGGTAGATTAGATATCGAAAGCAATTTTGCGGTGTAAAAGCCAAGAGGATTCCTCTATAGGGACCTTCATTAAGCTTCTAAATATCCAAGATCAACCTTAAAACCCGAGCCTAAGAATCTCAGTTGACACTTGATAATACCACACTATCTTCCGTAGTTATTTATAATCCCGCCCTTGGATTTTGCAGCAATTATATGATTCGGAAAGGCGACGTTTTGTAACCTTATCCATTGGTGGAAGATCGTATGCCACAGATTCGATCGTTCATCCAGTCGAATTTCAGTCGTAGTGTATACTATATATATATAGAGTTACTAGGCGACAAGCTTTTTAAAGAAGGCATTTCATGTGGGTGCCTAGTTCCTCTAAAATCCAGATAGATACACGATCAGCTGTAGGTGCACACCTACTGGCGTAGTGTAGTTCTGTAAAACTAGTTATCATAGGTCAGAGAGGGCGAATCACATACGCGCTACATCTTCCAGGCAAATGGACCTTGCACTGCTTTGGTGCAGGTTGACACCCTGAGCGAGATGCACTCCCGGCGTTTCAATATCTCATGGCAATTGCAGTAATGAAGGATCTCAACCTATTTTCTTGAAAATCTTTGTCATCTGACACCGTGCCGTCCGTCATTATAAGGCATTTTGTCTGTTTTTTCCTCTTCTTAGCACACGACGAATGCCTTCCATAGCTCAAACTGATGAAGCATCTTTAGGGTCTCTTCCATATTGGCCCTAGGATACGATCTATACCGTGCAGACCTGGAACAGACTCAACGTTCGGTTTTGAAATTGATTGTTCTCCCAGGTACCTTTCTGATTTGATCTTAATCTGAGTAATGTGTCGATCATTACTACTCTAGGGTATCTGCAACAATATTCATCACAAAAGAAAGTGATCATAAAATTTTTTTCGTCATTCGCCTCAAGTTAATTTCCCTTTTGAAGCTTTAACAATTCTAAATTAACACCAAGCAGCAGCTGATGATTTTGAAGCTGGCATTGAACTAGTAACCTCTCAATTGCCGGTTGAGTGCTCCTACCAAATTGGTTAATTTATTTAGAATCGTTAAAGTTAAATTCTGAAAAGTTATGTCCACTTGGAATTTTCATTTTTAATAAATGTTTACAAAAACCAATTTGAATTGACTTCGGTAAGCTAAAATAAAATACACAGGGTATCTCGGCTTGTGAGGCAAATCCTTTAAGGGGTGCTTCCTTGGCTCATCCTATGGAAATTGCGTTCGAATTGGCCTATTAGATCATAATTACGAGCAAATCTGTGACTAATTTGACCATTTTTTATTAACTACTCCTAATTTATTTATTTATTCCTTTTTTCAGGTTTGGTTTCAAAATAGACGTGCCAAGTGGAGAAAAGCTGAACGTCTGAAAGAAGAGCAACGTAAACGAGAAAATGGTGGAGATAGTGCAGTTTCTAATGAGAAGGTACTCATCTAAAATATTCTGTGCAACACACCTCCCTACTGAATCCCTTCTAGATTGATAACAGTCGTGAATCCTCACCAGATATAACAGGAGAAACGGATGATGAACCACGTAGTCCGAGTGGACCTCCAACAAGTCCTCGGATTGACTCAGATAATGAACGTCCTTTGTCTTCCACACAACTAACACAAACGACATCCCAGCCAGGATCAGTAAGTGCCGGTTCACCTTCACCTGGAATAAGGACACCACAAAATTCAACAACTAGTCCAACAGTTTCAAACAATCCAGATTCTCCCATAGAAGTTGGCGGTCCTATGTCCCTTACATCACGGGCCCAAAATCTGACAACCCCTACGTTTGGCAATCATATATTCAGCAATTTCAGTGATAGGTAAGTCCTCAAGTAATTCAATTGTTCCGTTAGCATGACGTTTTGTCAGGTAATCAAGGAGCACTTGGCACTTCCAATGTCGTCCCCCACTGTTAATGGGGTGGCATCATCTTTGAGTAGGCTTATCCTTTGTTCACGGTCCACTGTTTATTATCCGTCGCCGATAAAAATAATTGCACGTGTCGGCAATTGAAATCATTTGATTCGGGGTAAATTGACTGGGAGCGGACGTTTAGTCGTAGAAGGCAGGAGTCATGCAAGGACAACAAAAGACATAGCCAGTCACACTTCCGTTTCGAGGAGCTGTAAAAATACATAAAGTTGGCAGTGGTGGGTACATAACGTAATTGCTGGACCGCCCGTAGGGTGAACGCGTGCGCAAATCCAAACAAAGATGATGGGGTGTTTGTGAGCGTCTATCAGTTGTCTACCGGGGATTGTAATGCGACTAAATGAAATCTGCTGCATTTGGTATCCGAAGTAGCCGAGATCTCAGTGACTTCCTGCTGTTATTATTCCGAAGGACTTAATGGTCTTAAATCAATCGATGATTGCATTGATAGAGACGTTCCAGATTGTCTTTGAATATTTATGACTTTGACTGATTACGATCTTATTTGAGTCTACAGTGAGTCAGACAAGGTTTTCTTTTCTGCGGAGTTACAGTGATATTTGTTTTCGAAATTCACTTGTAGAACACACAACGAATTGGTTTAGCAGTTCAGCTTATGACAGTCTGATGTCCAATAGCCAGTACCACACCCGTAGCCAATTTCATCCCTTAGCTGCGGTGACCAACACAGTATACTTTTTAATGACTTCCGAAACCGCAGGCGGGCCAATTTCTCTCAGAGCCAACTTAAGCACTTACTCCAACAATATAGTCGAAGTGCTCTCGATTCAAGTGCAAATTCTTTGGCCACCCTAATGGTCCCTTTAACGACGGGTACTTGCGCAATTGTTATTCAAAGAGGCTCATAACAAATGGGGCGTTAAGAGGGGTGCTCCGACTTCATTAAAAAACTGAAAGGGAAACTTATGCTAGAATAATGTTGCAAAAAATGACATTGTTCCCGGGTGGTAGGCTTTTTAGGCATTTACTCTCGTTCCTCGCCTTTTCAATGGAATTACAAGTTGATGGGATGAAATGTTCACCGGGTTCTGTTTATTTTGTTACCAATATGTTTGCGGGGTGTTTACAACGATTAAGGATGAGTGCTTTTCTCCTGTGTGGTTGAGGGATTATATTTCTTTTTTTTCTTGTCCGATTTATGCAGACACTGCAGGGATTTTTCGTATTCATTGAATTTTATGAAGTGAGACGTCGGATATCCGATTGTAATATATCAAAGTGCATCATTTTTTTTCTTACGTTTATGAGCTATGATTTTTGTTTCTTTTAAGGACTATACGTAAGGCTTGAGGTTTGATTTTTCGTATGTCTCCACATTTTAGACTTTATAATATTTGCATTTCCTGAATGCAATTCCAAAGGAATTGTTCTTTATTCTGCCATTTTTTGCAACGAAAAGAACGAATTCTACATGACCTAATGAGAATATTTTTATATTTCAGGTTCTCATAACTGCTGTATAAATGAAATTCGTGGTATTTTTGCAATCATACAAAATATATTTCATACAATAAGAATTACAAGTGTCATACTAGGTCCGTTCTTGGTTGTAATTCCCATTTTATTTTAACAATGACGAACCATACTATCTGCACTATGTAAAGGCAAATTCTTAAATGTTTAATGGATATCGTAAATATCGTAAGGGTAAGGTCTTTTTTTTCTCTCGTAAACTAAGACCTCGGGTTTTTTACTATAGTCTGAATAACAGTATTCTTCCAGGACTGATAAAATACTTGACTTGGGTGTTTTATTTCACCCTAAACTTACCTTTGATCATCAAATCAATAGGATGTCCAGTAAGGCAAATTTAATGCTAGGATTTTTCAAACGCTGGGCCAAAGAATTAAATGACTTATATTTAATAAAGTCTTTATTTACACCCTTCGGCCGACCCATACTAGAATATACCAGTCATATCTGGTGTCCCTACTCACATCGCATAGAGAGCGTGCAAAAGAGATTTTTACTTTTTGCTTTGAAGAGTCTATAATGCCACGTGCCACCATATAATTATAAGTAGATTAAAATTATTACATTTATCCACCCTTCTTACTCGGATTTTATTTTTATTTTTCAACTTTTAAAGGATGAAATTGGCTTGCCATTACTTTTAGACACTATTATCATTAACTCCAGACCACGAAACTTAAAAACTCTAACCATCACAGCGAGTAGAGATACTCTGGAGCACTAACGTAACGTTTGTTGTCTTTTGCTCTTGTATTGTTACACGTATCAATGGACTGATTCCTTGTAGAGTAGTTCCACAGGTCCACTTTTACACCCTTCACAGAAAATTTAATCACACTATAAAATTTCAGTATATCATCGGTCTTCATAATATTATTTTTACTATTTTTTTACTACTATCAGATTATTGACTTCATTTCTATATCCCTGAGCAAAAGTATGACATGGGTTGTGTACATATCATCCAGATTTTCGAAAAATATAAAAACATCCGGAAAACTGAAAAACTCTACCTTGATACATTTTTCCCAGGTTCTATAACAAGAATTTTTGCCAATATTTAGAAAACTCACTTTCATGTTTCCCACTTAATCTCTTCCCGAAATTTCGCAGTCATAATATTTTCTCCCAAATAGCGAGCAATTTAATAAA
>QYTT01088069.1:14324-27807 GCA_006980735.1 Dasypogon diadema | reverse complement strand
CATTTTGCTCGAAGTGACTGCATGTAAAATGATTGATGTAAAATGCTTGCGATTAAGTTCGATAAATTCCTAATTGGCAATAATTTTTCTTTAAAATGCATAAAAATGCCATAAGAAAATTTATAGAGTTGATTTGTGACGATGTAAGTGTTTGATATAGATTTGTGTTTTTATAGCTAACTCTGCGGAGGAAGAATATAAACTGCACTGAAACTATTCTGTTCAAAACAAAGTAAGCTTGCTTGAGTTTAACCCCCTGGAGGAGAACTTGAGTCTTTTAAATTTCATGCTCAGGGGACTTTTAATATCTTAAAAGTTTGCACTCGAACGTGACTCTTTTAATATTTGCTTTTATTCCGATTTGTGATAATTATGCAAAAAGGCATTCTGGTATCATTTATCTGGGATTTTGCCAAGTGATCGGGTTAAGACAGCAGACGATTTCAAGCAAGTACATTGCAGAAAAAGTTCGATTGATTCAACTGAAGCAAATCAAGTAAATTATACGAAGTTAGGACTTCTAACTCCTACATGGCAAAAAGGTAGAAAATAAAAAAAAAATTCTCGTTATAAGCATCCGTATAAGTCACATGGTAGCACAACTATTGTTTTCATATTCATTTTCAAACTTACTTAGTCTTTGGAATTTAAAGACATTATTTGTTCCAGTATATTTAATAATTCGTACGATCCTATTAACATACTCCGTGAATACATACTTGTATTGTAAAATTCCGCAAAGCACTCTATTGAGCCCATTACTGCCCAGTAGGAAATATAATGAATACAATATCAAAGCCCTAATGTATACCATCGATTACTATCCATTACTTTTCGCACGACATAATAGATTACATTTACATAGCGATGTCCTAGGAAGGTAATGGCTTATTGATTACTTTCAACAGCACAAAGTAATTGATTATATCACTTAAGAACGAGTAATCAATGTATTCATGAAATATGACGTTTTAAATTTTGTAGTCTATACCTTAGTGATGGATTAATTTTAGCATTACAGAGAGATACATAAATTAATGCATAAAAATCTTGAATCTTTAAATCTCTAGTAGGAAATTGCAAGTTTTTCTTGACACAGTATTCCTATATATCACTTTTCAAGCTTAGCTAGTAAGAAATGGTTCGTATATATGATTACTTTCTACTATATCTCGTTTTGAAGAAGTAAAATATCATTATTAAGTGTTTCGATATTTCGGATACAAGAGAAAAAGAAACCAGGAACAAAACATCTCCATTGCAAGGAGTCCAATAATTGGGATCACCTCCGCAATGACGAGGACTGTCCGATATTGGCATGCACAGGCCTCCCTGCGGATACCTCGTATCTGCACGAAGGCTAGGCGCTTCCAGCTTCATCTAATCCCCCCATATATCAGCGCCGAACAACAGTATAGACTGTGTCGTGCCCACAAGCAGGCGTCACTTACTCGACTTTGGACTGCTAGTATTAGCTATAATTCTGCTCAGATACACCACCTTCATTGCTGCCCTGTCGGCAGTACACCGGATCCCCGAATGTGAGTTTGGAATCAATCATCACCCCCAGGCACCCAGCTGCAGGTTTCGTCAGCACTCGCTCCCTGCTCACCTCCATGGACATGATCCTCTTCTTCGTGAGGATGACTATCTCTGCCTTGGCCACGGGCAGTGACAGTCCGTGGGCAGCCATCCACACATTCACCCTCCTCATCACCTAATTGAGCTTGAGTTGCGCCAGCCCAACCGTGCAGGTTGCGCTATCAATCCAGCGGCATCGTCCTCGTATCCCACTAAGTGCGTCTCCTCTGGCATGCCTAGCCAAAGGATGCTGTCATTGGCAGCGTCTCGGAGGTCGACTGTCAGTATGGATCGCTGTGGCACCCTTCCCTATGGAACGTTGGAATCACTATATCTACAATTACCAAATATTCCGTGAGTCTTTTAACTAAACTCGAAGCATTTCGCTCGGATTATCTTTCTGAAACAATTAACTTTACTATTTTAATGCTACTCAAGTAACGCTAAGAATATTTAATTTCACGTGTTTGTCATTTCCATTTAGAGAAAATAAAATCTTTGATGACTCAAAAAGTCGATCTCTTATATTAAAACCAAGATGGGTATTACTACACATAGCTGGAGAAAAGTTTTTGTCTCGATTTCACTTCTACTGGGGAGATTTTTATTACCATCAGCTTATACAGGAAATAAATTTCGTTGAATTCAAATGTTGTACTCTAAATATGCTGTTTTATATCATCCCAGTGATCTCATAAAATATAAATGAAAATTTTTCTCCTAAATGGGTAAAGGTTAAAGGAATAAAACAGGCAATTATTTCATGCTTAATAGCATCATTTAATTTTTAGCTGTATTTATAGTAAGACGTCGTAAAGGAGTAGTCATTAAAATAAAAATGTTTTCACAAAAAATTAGGCAGTTCTTCTGTATTATAAAATTGATAACATTTTTCGAAATTAATTTACATCCGAAATTACTCTTTGACCCTCTAAAGGTGTTTTCCACACCACAGCGAAAAAGATTTGAATTCAAAATTTAAAAAAAAAAATCCAATCTCCATTTAATTAAAAATTTCGCTAGAGGAAAGCAAACACACGTAATGACCATTAACAAAAGCTTTGCAATTCGTAATCAAAACTTTTTCACTTTAGTGAAAACTTCAAATTTATTATTTGGCATCAGGGATATCCCCAGGAAGAGCATCATCATTCGCTGCATGTGGCGACCCCAAGGCAACAGATATCTTGAAAATTCCAGAAAAGGAAGTTGAACGTACAATTTTGATCCTGTTATAAGGATTTGCATAAAGTTTTAGAAAATCCATAGTATGCAAAATGTTCCGGCTTATGGCCTGAATAATTTATCGCATTCATTAGAAATATAACTATCATTGTGGTACACATTTATCACAACATTTGTGTTCCTGCCAAACAAAGGCTCTCCTCCTAACACAATTATTTCCTTGCAAATTCAATTAGAAGTTGAACAACATTTTCCTTGAGAGGTTTTTGTGGGTTCATAACATAATTTAACTACGTACAAGGTGTATAGAAGATGTTCGTCCTTATACTGATATTTTGTACATACCTTTTTGGATCGGTGTAAATTACTTGATATGATTTCAAAATTTCCTAGATGCATGAGAAGAATTCATGGGCTTTAATAAACACATTATTAATATTAATATATCACATGATAGAAGAAAGCCTCGTCATTAAAGCGACTATCTAGATTAAAGCTCCAATAATTCCAGGAAAAGTTTTGCTCATTAAATAGACAGCACAATTGCACTCCCTGCCTGAGTTAACGAATATCCTGATGCCACGATAGCACACATTCAGCGTCTAACAAAGCTTCTCTGCATGACGTTAATTATGTATTCTGTGGAGTAAGTTGTAAACAAATAAAAAAGTCGTAGGAAATCCATGAACCAGAAATTTGAACTTCTGTACTTAATGCTAACATCATTGATTGGTTTTAAATTGCGCTTTATTAAAAGGTAAACGTCTAGACCTCAGTGCGAAACAATAAACTTTTATTAAGTGTACGAAATCCAATTTAAAATACGGTAATCACTGAGGGAATCTGTAAAAACATTTTGTGCCTCATAATATCTGCTCTTAAATTGACTTTACTCTTATTCTTCCCACGTACAAATCTCGTTTTCTTCTTATTTTAGATGTGATCAATTAAAACAATATAAAGGGCTACAATAAATTTAGCATACACATCTTATAAATGAGAAATAAACGTAGTTCATAATAATAAAATGAACAACAGAAATTTCCCTTTCCTACTTCCCTCTTCGCCAAGGATATAGCGTCACAGGATATCCCCTAAGCTTTGGCTACACCGTAAAACACTCGAGTCGATGGTACACCAAGAGAAATAAATAGTTAAATATGAAAAAGCAGATTGTGTGACTTTACAGAGTTCAGCCTTAAGGATATGCCTTCTTAACATTCGAAACCCGTATTCGTATATCATTTTCAATCTCTTCAAATTCACTCAAAATCTTACCCGAAGTACTCAACATTCATAAATAATTAATATCCATCGGCGTTCGCATATAATACTTCATGGAATGGCTTTGCACGATTTTCAAACAAACACACAGCTAGTTACAAAGGAGCTTTGAATTTCCTCGACGTATTTCTGTGTGTAAAAATTCCATCCCTAAATCGTGAATATCCTCAGGGCTCTGAAAAATGTATCATTTACAATTCGGACTCAAAAATGCAACCAAATCCTTAGAAAATCTATACTAGCTGTCGCGAACAGATCTCAAATTTCTTGGGGTACAAAGCATTCGGGTATAAAAAGTCGAGAACATATTTAATGCTCTGAAGGGTATTGAAGATTCCTTTTCAGGATTTCAGTCAAAGCATGGTTATGACGACCTTTGCTACCGATTATGAATCTGAAAAATCGATGTCCTTTGAATTACTCCCAGATGTGCTGCTTCTTGCTTTAGCCCAGAAAGTTATTTATCGAAAATAGATTTGCTTGTGTTGTGGAAAGTTTTTTTTTTTTCTGATAAGAATATGTGACTATCATACATAGAAATATTGACGCTATTTCAAATTTACAACCCTCAGAGAGGATAAAATTTGTGATATTATACAAAGCAAATAGGTTTTTTTTTGGAAAAACATGAATATCGCAAGGGTCGAGGTTTTTATTGGAAATTTCAGATGATTTAGGATGTTTACAGACTTTATAATTAAAGTATTATAAAGAGTCTCTGAAATATATCTAAAGATGGAGAAGAATATAAACGAAAATATTCTAAGAGATATAAAGATAAATGAAGCAAAAATCTAGTTGTTATTACAAGGGGAACAAAAACTTCTTAAAATTCATGAATGCATTTTTATCCCTGATTAGTTGTTTTACAGAAATTTCTTAAATTCTCTTCCTCCAAGAAGCAAAATTGAGCTTGAGAAAGGCAATAAATTTTCACATCACAAATTTTAAATTCATTTTTATTAAAACAGTCAGCATTTATTAAAAAAAAAAAAACACAGTAAAAATTTTCCGCATGCTTTGCAAATTATAATGGCTGCTAAAATATCTCTTAGGTTTTCTTAAACCCATCATTTCTGTCAGAAAGTTAACAAATCTTAAGCTACTTGTTAAGTTATTGCAGAAAGTACGTGTGTCAGATAGAAAATGTCCAGTGAGAACAAGGAAAATAGAGACTGTCTGACAGAGAAAAGATATCAGAAATAAAAAGAAGTGTCAATAGGTAACACGTCTCAGGTGAGAACACTTCATGCAAAGATTGTTAATGAGCGTCAGACAGAACTCTTAGAAGTAGAAAGATCTTCTACTTTTTGCTGTTTATTGTCGAGAGTACGTACATTGAGTAAAGTCAAAATGGGTAAACATTTTTTATGAAATTAATTAAGTATATCTACGAGTAGTACTTGCTGGAAAATATTTTTACTTTACATTTTTAAAATAAAATGAAACACATGTTTTTTACTTATATGTTCTTAAATTCGGTAAAGCGTTTCATAATATAATCAAATCATCAGAGCGACGTGTTACAGCAAGACGCTCTGCTACAAGAATGGAGAGACTCATTTTTGTGTTTTTTCGGAAATTAATGGGATCACTTTCTGAATGAAAATCTCAAAACTTGCAAGAGCCATTCTAAAAAATTTATAAACAGTGCGCAATCCTCGATTTGCAATTCTGTTTACTTGGCTTCTTCTTTTTGTACCGTAGATGTAAGGTGGTATTATAAGTTTAAGCAAACGTTTGTAACGCATGAAAAATATTCTTGGATATACAGAAATAAATTATATTGCCATTAATGGGAGAAAAAATAAATTGTTTAGTAGATGTCCGTCGTCTGCCTATCTGTCCCTCTGTCTGATTGTCCACGCCTTATTTCGAGAATACTTGGAGCTAGAAACTTGAAATTTGGTAAGCAGACACCTTATTAAGGGGGAATACTACTGTGATGGTCCCGAAAAGGACCCTCTTTTACAATTTTTTTTCTTATAACTTAGTGAACTATTTAAGGACTGGGGGAAAGATATGTTATCAGGGATACTTTGAAGTATATTTGTGCAAATTTTTACTAGAAAAAATAATTAAAATTAATACGGATATGTATAGGAAAGGAGGTGCCGAGCCAGATTCCTCTCCCAACGGTTGTGTCGATACCTCCGGTATGATTCAGCTGAATAAAGAAAATGATATATTTCTAAAAAGGCTATAACTTCGTCATTTTTACGAATTTTGATATTTGAGGAGATATTCTCTAAGAAAATGCAAAAAACCAAAAATCGATTTGTTGACCTCCTCCACAGTGGGCTTTCCCTTTTAAAATTGAGAGATCAAATTCGAAAGTGGGCTAATTTGAACAACTTCTTGATAGGATTGGCATATGAAACTTCCACCTATTAAATAATAGTAGGATGATTTGCAAATTTAAAGGTCAGCTGCAAATACATAATAACAAGTAGCCACGGACAACAACACTACATGCTCATTACTTTTTTTTCTTCTCTTATTGGTGTAAGCCAATTATAGCTTCTGTGTTTTTATTTAAATTTAAAAAAAAAATTATGCACACAAAATTTAGATTTTTGATATATTATACCTAACACGCTATATGAAGAAATCACTTAACCACTTAACCAACCCTTTCGGGTGGAGGTAATTCCCCCAAATCTCTCATTTTACGTGAAACACTAGTTTTAAAACTAGAAAAGATATCCAATGAATAATTTTTTTATTTCGAAGCTTACATATAAGTCTACAAGCTGTACAATGGGTTGTAATGGGTTGTAAAATTATTCTAAGGGTCCCAAAAAAATTAAATTTCAAAGTTATTTAAAAGTTTTCGTTAGAAAACATTTTTTTTCTCAAAGAATATTATTTCAATTTCGACGGAACAAGAATTCGAACGGAATCCCATTTGAAAAGCATTGCATTTCCGTTCGAAATTGATTCCGTCGGAATTCAGAATAGGCCTGATTATTTCAATTTCAATTTTAATGCTACAGTTTGTGAGGAATATAGCGCTGATTGTACAGAAAAAAATCAAGTGGATATATTTATAAACAAAAAAGAAGTTAGAGTGTTTCCCGTGCCACAAAACAAGAAAATCTTAGCTTTTGGGAAAGTGTAAAAAACTCAAGACACGTTATACTGAACAAACTGTGCCAGCTTTTATTATAATATTCCATTAAAAATATGTTTTACCTTACTACAAGTTCTTAGAATTGCCCAGCACCATCTGCAAGTCCTTCTTATATCTTCTAATACAATGTATTAATCTATGGTTGAACCCAGACATTTTTCTTGTAAATTCTCATCGCTTATGATTGGTGTTATTATCGTTTGCAATATTTTAGGTAGAACAGGTTTATGTTTATCACACCAACTGTTACTATCTGAAGGACAAGAAGAATGTTGCGGACTCTCGTCTGTTGATGTTTTATGATACGAATGTCATCCATTTGGTATTCTTCATGTTCATCAATGAATTAATATTGTTTCTAAACCATAATAAATAACCAATTAGTCAATTAGTTTGCACGTTAACTTTTCTTTTCTGCCGAAACTTTGTTTGTATTGCTTTTATGTTCCTGGCTGATTTTTTGCATGATTGAACTTTTATTGATGACTTTGATTTCTTATATTCATTAACAACTTTTCGATGTCTTTCTCTTTTTTCACGTCAAAATCATCGAATGGCTGAGATTTCGTGATTGTTAAAAACATTTTCGATTCACCATCACCAATGCAATATTCATATTTCATGCACTGCAGTTCCTCCCAACTTTTAAATATCTCGACTACAGCATCAGAATCTAAGGCGAGTGTGAAACGAAAAAATGGCGATGAAAACCAATTGTTTATATTTTTGTCACACAGAAAATATTTAGTTTAAAACCAAGTCTACGAGAACTTGTTTTCAAAAATTTCACATCTTCGACATACTACGCACTCGGAAATTGGTGAAAAACAGCAGTAAATTTTAAAATTCAATAGGAAAGTTGGATTGAAAGTGACGTTAATTGATTGTCTAGCTGGTTCTCTGGCGCTCAAGTTGGTGTACATAATTTCACTCTTCATTTTTTCTGAATTTTGAGAACACTTCCACCTTTTAAGATGTACAGATTGCTAGAATGGCGTTTGAACATTTTTAAAATGCGCAAAGAAATAGCACGACAGTACTTTACAAAAGATCACAGTCAGCTTAAGTTGAAATCAGTAAATCATAGCAATCTACTCTGACTAAAGTCTGATGTTTCTTTACACGTATACCCATGCCAGTTTTTGCAAACAAAGGGACTAACATAGTGCAGCGTTAGATTATGTAACTAAGACAGGATAGGTCACAACTTTCATATACACTGTATGTATGACTCAAGAAGTAAGCCGCTCGCATTATGCTTATCTGACATTTCTGCATGCAAAAATTGACAAAATTATGCTTATTTGGCGTTTCTGAAACGCACACATGCAGGTCTCAAAAAACAATTTACCTTACTTACACATTACCGAGCGGCTTACTCCATCTCCCTTTAATAGGGACTATCCTGAAAACGAAGCCCGCCCGGTTACTTCTGACGAATTTTCGAAAATTTCTTTTTGTTTTCTGAAAAATATAGAGAATAATAATCACAAAAAGAATCTTTTTTTACTTAATTTTGGGCGCATGTAACCTCGTAATATGGTAGTGTACCCTTAAAATGAGCCATTAATGACTACTCGCCGCTTTATATTTCACGAGATATAATCTTGCAAATATTATTAAAACGCAAAATTCTTCACATTTCTAAGCTTTTCAAAAAATCATGGCTTCAAAAATAATTTAACAAAGTATCGTTAAGACTTGAGACAGTCGATTTAAAACTTGGTGGTAAAAAAAAACTACAACATAATTTAAAAGAAATTATTTATATTTTAATTTTAATGCAAGAAACTCTTTCAATCATTATCTATATACTACAATACAATTTTTATTTACACAACCATAATATTAATTCACAATATGTAATACAATATTGAAGCTTAAATATTTACTTTCCTTGTACTTACAACTAATTATATATATAAAAAAAATTCAAATTCACACTGATATTGCATAATTTATCATCAACAAATGAAGGCATTCTAAATTGCGACAAATCTTCAAAACAGTCTCTATCTATTGCCTTGTTTTTCAATCTTCTTCCTTGGCCTTAAAACTCTTTTTCCTGTCAAATTGATAGATTATGAATAGCTATAACAGATAGCCTTATTAAAATTAAATAAGTTTGAGTTGTATTAAAAGCAGTGCAGTATAGATAAGGAAAAAAGAGCATAAGAAGATAAATAGGATCATCCATTTAATGCCCAAAAATATTTTATCCTTTAGAATTCATGAACTGCTTCGAATACATCTCGAACGTTTACGTTTAATGATTTTTGAATAATAGTCACATTATTTATTCGTTGCGGATATCTATGCCTTTCACACGTCATCAAAATTGTTTCGCTTAAAGCCTTAATTTCAATATTTATGCTTCTTTTACCCCAAAAAATTAATGTTACTAAGTAAAATTCGAATTTATGCATTCGAACTTAAATTGAGACATTTAACAATAGTAATTAATTATATTAAATAATTATAAATGCACAAAAATTCATGGACCTATCAAATATATTCCACAAATTTAATCAATAATTTAATTACAAATAATATATATATATATATAACGATGTGGAACGGCAATAAGTGCAAAAAGTACCAAATTAAAGAAAGCTATAAGTTTGTTTAATGTGCCGGATAACTTTAAACTTGAATTGCAATCCGCAATGATAAATGAGTCGTTTATTTTGAAAGTGGTATAATTACACTTTTATAACCACAGCAAAAATTAATTAATGGCTTATTTTACAGTTACATGTAGATATTTACTGAAATTCAGAAATGTGACTTACACCACTTTCAAAGTAAATGGCTCAAAGGAAGGTATTTCACTCCATTGCATTAAAATGAATTCTTTTTCAGTTGAATTTATTATAAATAAAATAGTAAAACCACATCCTTAATCGTTATAGACTGTGGTAAAATAAGATGGTATTATCTCTTTTACAGAAGACAAATTTAAATCATAACACCACAGCAATGTTACAAATGATTTTTATCAGAAAATCAGGGCATGGTCATTTATGTAAACAAAAAAATGTGAAAACATATATCGAGGGTTTGTGGTGAAAATTCTCTATCCCATATTTTTGTTCAACATTTTTTTTATTTCGTAAAAAGGAAGACAAATAAAAATTACATCACTCTGGCATAAAATTATTCAAAAATTTTTGTTTTGTGTGAGAGGGGATTTTCACCATAAACCCTCGGTTTAGGAACAGGCAATTGAGGATCGAATTTGGCAAAGAAAAACACAATCAATCTCAAAAACAACAATAACAATTACATTATTACCGAAGAGCTTTCATTTTGCTAGCAAAACCATTGAGATGAACCACTTTTCTGTTTTTTCTATGATATTTCAAATATGAATGAAGCCCTTTTGTAAAAATAAGTGAGATAGTGCCTTTGTATAAATAAAAAATATTCTCCAGATGTCGGGTTTAGGCACATTGAACAAATTACGATTTATCTATTGTCGAAAACAAATCTGCAATATAATAAAATTATTCACAGATGTCATATCACTCTCGTTTAGCATTTGAAGATAAGCTTTGCAATTTCTAATAATAGTGATCAATAATAAAGCGTATGAGATGTTCCGGAATCCTGACAAATTTACAATTTGCGGGCAAACCCAAAAGGCAATTATATTAAGGGGAAACACGAATTTTGGTAAACATTAAAAATTAAATATGGCGCCGCCTCGCTCCTATAGTGACGAACTGGCGGGAAAAACGGAGCTCGCAATTTTCATTCGAAATCAAAAAATTAATATTTTTAATTTTGAAACTATTTTGTCGTTGATGTGACCAAAAACAACCTGAAGAAAGTGCAGTTTTTAATGCTTCTATCTTTCCCAGCAATTTTGAAAAAATCATTTCGTGAAAAACATTTTAAAATTTGTGCTATAGAAAAGTAATGGTCATAATTAACTTACAATATTAATCAGCTATACCAGGATCATACAGCAGGCCTTTAGCTTCCGTGTAGAATAATTTTTTTTTTATTTTATTTATTTTTTGGACAATTCTAACCTTTTTGGACAATTCTACCCTTTTTTGAGCTCCTCCGGCAGTTCTGATACTGTCTCGATATGCGGTGAGCGTCTCAATTATCTGCGAAGGTCTTGTATTGCTGACCAGTAGTAACTGAATTTTTACTTAAAACTGCAGAATCACCTTCGTTAAAGACACCTGCAGCAATATAAGAGGCAGCTTGAATAATTTTTGGCCCTGCATTTGAATGTTTTGAACGCAGTCGCCACATGGAAGGCTGACTAATGATCTTCAATGAATATGTACTTTGTTGGGTCGACAAAATTGGTTTTACTTTTTTTTTTGCATATTCTGGAAGATTGAAACCTTAAAAATATGTAGTAAAAATTTCAAGTTAAAATTCGCAAAATTCACAGGGTTATAACATGTTGAGTAATGACGTTGAGAATTGAGAATTCTTTTTTTGGACTGTGGCTGAACTGGTTGAGACACACGTCTACAGACCTTCTACTCTGCGGGCAATTCTTGCAAAGGGCGCGATTATTATTTATATGGATACCAGTGATTGAAGGAATTCTACTGAAAAGAATTGTACTTGCGAAGCCACTGGGATGTTGCACAGTAAAAATTTCGTGCCAATAAATGTGGCTTACTTTCAACATTTGTCAAGTTGAAATTTTACAATACCCTCTTCCCTAAAATTTTCCTCCGCCTAGGCTGAGAAGTAGGCATTATAGGGTTATCACTGTTTCGTTTATTTTATTTTATTTTTTAAGGTACTGCCTAAGCTCAGGGGACAACCCTATGATACACACAGCACACCTTAGGCAGAAGGAAATTAAGGACAGGGAGATTGGGAAATTTTGACTTTTGCTGCTAAAGATTAAGTAGTAAAGTTGTGTCAAACTCCTTTATAAAATGCTGAAAAACATACAGTTAGGAGTTATTTTTTAGTTGGTTGTTTATTTATAAAAAAAAATGAAAATTTTGCTTTTACAATTTATTGTCCATTAAATTTCGAGTAATTTTTAAACGAGAGAAGGAAAAGGGGAAGTAGCTTGAAAATTGAGCTAATATCTGAAAAAAGGAGAAAAGCAAAAACTCGAGAAAAAGTTTTGCTTGCATGTTATATAAATCACACAGAAAATAAAATTTAATCCAACGTATTCTCCAGATTTAAGTTGTAGTGATTATTTTCTGAGGATAGGTGCAAGGAACGAGATTTACATCGAATAAGGAAGTCATAGCCAAAATAAACAGATTTTTCCAAGAGTTTGACACAGGATACTTCTCAGTCCATGTAATATTAATACAAAAAAAAATATTTTTTTATGATTAATTCAAAAAATGAGATGAAAAGTATTCTTTGGTATGTAAACGCCTTCAGATGAAAAAAGAATTATTGGTATTGATAGAAAAACACAAATTTTAAATATTTAGGTAGCAGAGTCCTTAAATGACAGTTTATAATCATAAATTGCACTTGGCTAGAATGCAAAATTTAAATTTTTTATCATTGCACAATAGCCTAAAATCGACATGCTGCAGGTAAACCTGAGCACTTTTCAGCAGGGGACTCATAAAGTAAGAGAGGACGCTTTGAAGAGGAAGCAAACGATTTCTATCGATGCATATGGATGTTAAGAAGGTCGTACACTAGAAGTATTTGTTGTATAAATTATACAACTTTTCTTTTAAATCGGTGTACAGCATAACGTATAAAACTTTTACCCGATTGACTTGAAATTTTAAGGGGGTCTATGTAATTCAATTATCTGAACAAATATGTAGTATTTTTGCAAAATAATTAAAATTGTTCTTTAAAAGCTTATTTTTAAAATTGACAATTTTTTAAACGTTCACCACATTCATAAAAACTACAACAACCCCTACATATTTCTTTAGTCAATATCATGTGGAAAATAAAAGGTTTCGGTGTTTTGTTCCAGGTCTAACTGAAATTTTTCACGCCTTATCGAACCTCGTTAAAAGCTGTGTCTAAAAATTAGCCATAGGGACGTCATTTTATATGAAAAATATAAAGAAAAGATTTGC
Source organism: Dasypogon diadema (assembly GCA_006980735.1). Taxonomy (NCBI): domain Eukaryota; kingdom Metazoa; phylum Arthropoda; class Insecta; order Diptera; family Asilidae; genus Dasypogon; species Dasypogon diadema. The sequence goes on along the minus strand of QYTT01088069.1, from coordinate 14,571 downwards.
TCGAAAATTGTCTTGGAGCAAACGATCAAAATAACACTTATTGTAAGCATTATGACACTTTCAAAAAAACAGATTTTTTTTTTTTGTTGCAGTGATATTCTTGAACGTAATTAACAGATTATTTTAAAATAAAATAAACACGTTTCATTATTAGAAAAGACAAGTTAAAATGTCATTACTTCCTAAATTTTTTAATTTTTACTATTTTACTAACCAAAAGACACCGATGCCTTGCCCGTGACTAGGT
>QYTT01088069.1:0-14304 GCA_006980735.1 Dasypogon diadema | reverse complement strand
AAAAAAAAATATTTTTTTATGATTAATTCAAAAAATGAGATGAAAAGTATTCTTTGGTATGTAAACGCCTTCAGATGAAAAAAGAATTATTGGTATTGATAGAAAAACACAAATTTTAAATATTTAGGTAGCAGAGTCCTTAAATGACAGTTTATAATCATAAATTGCACTTGGCTAGAATGCAAAATTTAAATTTTTTATCATTGCACAATAGCCTAAAATCGACATGCTGCAGGTAAACCTGAGCACTTTTCAGCAGGGGACTCATAAAGTAAGAGAGGACGCTTTGAAGAGGAAGCAAACGATTTCTATCGATGCATATGGATGTTAAGAAGGTCGTACACTAGAAGTATTTGTTGTATAAATTATACAACTTTTCTTTTAAATCGGTGTACAGCATAACGTATAAAACTTTTACCCGATTGACTTGAAATTTTAATGGGGTCTATGTAATTCAATTATCTGAACAAATATGTAGTATTTTTGCAAAATAATTAAAATTGTTCTTTAAAAGCTTATTTTTTCCAGGTCTAACTGAAATTTTTCACGCCTTATCGAACCTCGTTAAAAGCTGTGTCTAAAAATTAGCCATAGGGACGTCATTTTATATGAAAAATATAAAGAAAAGATTTGCTCGAAAATTGTCTTGGAGCAAACGACCAAAATAACACTTATTGTAAGCATTATGACACTCTAGCTTGAACATATGGTGAAATGGTCCCATTATGTCCATTGTAAAATTAAAACCGCTTGCGCGTTTTTGTAAGTAGGGTTTCATACTAACGGCCTTAGCAAAAGTTCGACCTATGTAGCGGCACATACATCACTGTCTTACATGTAAGATCTCTCCGGTAAATCTCACAAGTCACAAGATATCAGAACAAGAACTTTAACGCGTTGTTTTTTTTTTTATAATTAACGGTTCTGGAATTGTACAATAGTATTATTTTTTTTTTCTTTGAATATTAATTCCACAAAAATCTTTAGCCTTTTCTTTCAAAAAAACAGATTTTTTTTTTGTTGCAGTGATATTCTTGAACGTAATTAACAGATTATTTTAAAATAAAATAAACACGTTTCATTATTAGAAAAGACAAGTTAAAATGTCATTACTTCCTAAATTTTTTAATTTTTACTATTTTACTAACCAAAAGACACCGATGCCTTGCCCGTGACTAGGTCAGGAGCTCCGAACATCTAATTTTTGAATACAGAAGAATTTTCGAATGTACATCTTTTTAAAACATTACAATGGCCTTGTAGAATTGTTTGTGAGGACGCCTGGAACGCAAACTGTTAAGTTAGCTTACACACATGGTTTCCAAATTTCTGTATACATATATATGTATTATATAAATATATAACTTTTAAATTAGCGATAACGCCATTGGGAACAATACTTAATTGGCAAACAGCAATTTTAGATGGGATCACTCTATTTTTAACAATCCCTGTTTATAATTTTAAAAAAAAAGAGAAAAAATAGTACAGTAGGACCCCGCATATAATACGATTTTGTATAGTAAATCGATTTCGCAATTGTGTAGTTCTATACATATAGTAAAAGATTGTTTTATCTTCCGCGTTATAGGGAGTCTTACTGTATAATAAAGACTATATAAGTGCCGAAATTTCTCATTAAAAATAAATAAATAAATATATGTACATAAACATTGCTCGGGTGTAAGGATAGCATAGACCTTATTAAGATAAACACATCTGCTCCATCAACCAGGATTTCACATATAACATCGCAATTAGAGCCTCCTACACTCTTTTTTATTTCGAATAAAATCATTTATTTAAAATAAATACTTTCAAGAGGACCGAGAATGACCCGTGAACTTTTAAGTTCTTTGGAGCTGCCATTATTCTCAACTTTATTAAATCTGGAGTCTTTCAAATGAACATTATCAAGCCAACGGTTGAGGAGGCTCTAGAAAAAACCCCTCCAGAAAATACGTTAGGCTCTTTCTCCGAAGAATGCTCGATGTGAAAAAGAAGGACCCAAGACTACAATCTCTAGGGTGACGTGGTTAAGCTTGGTAACTGTTTGAGTGTTGTTGCCTTTCAAGATTATTTACAGGGAGAGGAATAACGCGTTTTACAAGCACTTAAAAACTAACAGCAGTGCCGAGATAATGTACTCGAATTCCACAATTCTCAGGCAATTGTCGGAAATCATCAATCATTACGAACCCTTATATTACTTGAAGTTATCTAAAGAGTATCCTTCAAAAGTTGTTATAGTACTTGAAACATCTAAAAACATTGGTATGTCGCCATCGCACCATTTTTGCACACATCGAATCAAAGTCACCTCAACCAAATACATAAATATATTTTATAAAAATGTTGGAGAAGCAGAACACAGAACTAGCCCAAATAGCAAAATTAGTAACCTATTATAGCCTGCTGTCATTTCCCCCCAATACCAACAAGTGCTTCATCCATCAATTCATCATCTGTTATGCATGGTGAATTTGAATGTGGCGATGGCATCACCAAAGGCGAAGGTACTGGGGATTTAACTATGTGCAATGATACAGAAGGGGAGGGGGGGAATGACATTTTTTGCGTTGAAGGCACCTTCCTCAGTGTAGAGGGATTTGAAGTGGATCGGTGTTCGGATTTCATACTCAAATCTAGCTCAGAGTTTTTTGACATATCCACAGCACAAGGAGCTGAAGGTGGCCTCATAGCCCTTTCATAAGGTTGAGTTTGAAGATTTGGTGACTCTGATGGAGATGCTCTGGGAATTGGTGACGAATTAACTAGAGTATTACCTACAGGGGACGTAAATGGGGAAAATGTCATGTGCATGGGTGTTGATGGCGTTGATGAGTACGGTTTGTTTTGTTGTTCTTTTTGTGTCACCAGAATGGTGTCAGAACTAGACGACTTTGGCAGATGTGTGTCTTTGCCAAACATGGGACTAGGTTGTGAGGAAAAAGGTACTTTATTTAAAACATTGTTCGGAAGCGGATTAGTCTGGGTTAGGGGAAAAGAATATTTGGCAGGGGGAGTTTTCACAGAATTTTCCATAAAACCCTTACCTACTGAATCGCTACTTGAAGTGGTAGTACCGCTGGTACTTATAGGTGGGGATGTTGACGAAGTGCTCACAGGGGTTGTTGGAGCAGAAGTGCTATTAGTTCGGCTCGCATCCCTCTTCGAATCATCATTTGTTCGTGCGGATAATTTTGGAATTTGGAATTTTGTGTTCAGAGACTTCATAAAGCCTTCCATTGCATTGTTTGGAGATGCAAATCTCAAAATCTTCATAACATCCGTTGGATCAGGACGAGAGTTAGTTGGCTTTTCAGGTAGTGTATTCTTTGCTTTACCAGACTTATCTCTCCGAAAGGAATCTGACAAAGAATTTGAACTTAAATTTTTTGCAGCCGTTGAGCCTTTTGATGACAAACTCCCAGAAGAATGAGACTTTGTAAAATTTCCCCTACCCTGTCCCGCTGTTAGAGATGCACCGGACAAAGATTTAGTTGTATTTTGCTGAGAAGAGCACTTTTTCGAAGCTGGACCACTACTAACCCCTGGCTTTAATCCTGTGTGCTTTTTAGGGGATCCACTACCACTGGGGGAAGATATTTTCAAAGGCAAATTACCAGTTGGCGATGTTGCCTTATAGGTCAATTGGGGAATATCTTTGGACCTTGTTTTGTTTATTGTTATTTTCATGCCATCTAAACTCGGCTTGATCATGTATTCCGAACTGACGTTTAAATTTGAGCTAGCCGTAGATGCCTTGAAATTTGAGCTGTTCGTTGCTTGTGACCTATTGCCGTTACTGCTTCCAGATTTATCACGATTTGTACTTCCCATTCCACAGCCTCCATCGGGGTCGTTCGTTTTTTGTGTTGCAGACACAAACTCATCACCACTGCTTTGAGCTGACTTCAATTTATCTATTACTGCATTTAACTTACGTGCTTTTGACTGGCTACCGACATGACCAGCACTTGAGGAGCCAGGATTCGTTGAATGCGAGAGTGTAGATGAATCCGTTGATAAATTTTGGGGATGGATTTGGACATCTTCACAATAATTTTGTTCATGACCTGTTGGTAAAAAAGCTGCACTTAAATCTACTTGCTTTAATTTAACTGTTGAAGATTTAATTTTAGGACTACCTCCTCCCGAAGAGAGCTTGGAATTTCGATCCTTTTCCCTTTCCTTGTCTTTTTCCTTGTACGAACTTTTAGACCTCTCACTTTTTGGACTTAAAGAATTTGTCACGCTCTTCAAAGCAGACATACTTGGCTTTCCTGAACTAGTCGCAGAACCATGCTTAGGTGATGTTATGCCGTATTGACTTTTTGGACTACTTGTTCCACTGGGCAAATATTTTGGACTGCTATACGCTGGCGAGTGCTTTGGACTGGGCTTTGTACTATTTGCGGAACAAAAAGATGGAGACAGTTTAGGAGAAGACGAATGTGGCAATTTTGACGATAATGAATCTGAGAATTTTCCACTAGCACCCAATTGTCGGCTTGCACCTTCTTGCTTCGAAAAGATTTTCTCTGGTGGTCCCATTGCGAGATCATCCTTTTTCCGCTTCCGTTTCTTTTCACTCTTACCCTTTTCGTCGTACTTTTTGTTGGAATTTGATTTTTTATCAGTTCTATTCTCACTGACAGGCGTTATCGTAATAGAAGTCGGCAGAGACTGAGTTGTTGCAGCAGTTATTGGAATGATTTCTATCCCAGGACGTTTGTCCAAACCCATACCAGACAAAACTGAACCCATTTCTGCTGTAGATAGAGGTGTGATGCTTATAGCGGACTGTTGACTTTCTCGGTTGACAAAATCGCATGTCTTACTCACGGGTTCGCTAGCGTTTAAGTCATTGCCTTTTGATTGTAAGGCCTCAATATTGCTAGAAATAGAGCTGCTCTCCTGCTCGTCTCGTAAAACTTTTTGAAATGCATGAGTAGCGACTCCTGAATCCGAGGTTGGTGTGGAGGTGCCCAAAGAGCTGGAGTCACTATTTTCTGAATATTGTTGACAATTTATATCTACATTACTCTTTGGGCTTTTACAAAAATCCTCCCCTGTTTGATAACCTTTCATCGCACCCACATCACCAAAATTTATTTCACTGTTCGCCTTTAACGTGAACTGATTCATCATAGTATTTTCATTAGAGCCACCAAAAATATTCACACTGTTATCAGAAAACGCATCGGTACTACTCATCATTACCCCAGACGGATGAAAAAATTGTCTGCTACTAGTGCCAAAATTTCCATTCATATTCCTTTCAGTTTTCCCTTTCATATCTCTCATGTCATTCACTCGACCTCCAGGGTCGCCTGGTCCGAGAGGTAAATTAAAATTTCCATTTTCCAGACTTCTGTGGAAACCTTTCAATCTTTCCTGATCCCAATATTTTAAGAGAGCTCTAACTGTTACGGGTATGGACAAACTTATCTGAGCTATTTTAGATAACTTAACTGAAATCATATCGTAATTATTAGTCAAAGAGTATACTCGGCACATCACATTTGTAGCGTCGCTCAGATCAAATTCTATTGTAGCCATGGATTCCTCGTAAGGATGCTGCAGAGCCACTGATATTTGATATATGGAAATGGCGTTGACTTCTAACATTATCATTGATTCTAAATCTTTAACGGAATATACTGTAAGCACCTATCAAATATAATTATACGCTATTCTTACCTCCTGATTTGCCTTGAGGTCGAACGCAGCTTGCAAGAAGTGTATGAAATAAAGCCTGCCGTTTTAGGACTGATAATATTTTCGGTACTTGGGACGGTTCCGTAAAGGGTACGCTCGTAACAATCGTTCCCTGGAAAAAAAAAAAATTAAATATTAAAACCCTTATTTTTATTTGATATTTTATATCTAAGTAAATTCTGAAGTATGATGAAATCGCTGGGCAATGTAGTTTTTTCCCTGGACACTACTTGCCCCTGCATTGAATATTTTTTTTAGCGTCATAACATTTTGGAAATTACGATAAACTGAAGACGTTGTGTGTGGTCATATTCTTATACGTATATATATATATTTAAATTTATAGTTATCGATTTTTTTAAATTTTATTATTTAAACGGAAAAGAATTTATTTAAATATATTTGTTAGCATTTTAACGACAGGGCACACCAATTGGCGTCTTAGCTAAAATTTACGTTATCTAAGGGAACGCAGCTTGGCGTTCTGTCAGGCCGAGATGACTGGATTTAAATAAATAATATAAAATTTCTCTAACCTATTAAATATTTATATATTAAAATTTCTTTATTTCTTTGGAGCATTACCAAAAAGCATATTTTCTTTTTTAGCATCGTTAACATGAACATTAGACGTATTTACGAACATTAGACGTATTTACGTCTTAGATATCTAAAGCAAGAAGTAAAAATTTTGAATATATACTATTCTAATAACTGATTCTCAGCAGGCAATGCGTTATTACCTCTGGGTATTGGAAAAATTATATTTCAATTGGAAATATTTCGAATTTTTTACTTGAAGAAATATCTAAAAAGATATGTCTATTATTGCTTTATACAGATCACAAAGTAGTGCAATTATATACTCCAAAAACTTGTACTCGAGATAGTGTGACGACAATTTAAAATAAGAGGAAAGAATTATGATTACCATCAATTATTTGGCATTAGACAGTAACCAGTTATGCATGATACAATACAAGATCTAAACATAAAATATATAATCAGCCTTAACACTTAATACCCTATTTGATATAAATATAATTCATCTCATAAAACTCTTCTGTACAAAATTTTAGAGTATTAGTTTACTTTCTTTTCTAATTGTGTCCAATAATCTGGAAACTCACAATGTTGTCCCGGTCAAGGAGTGAGGGAAATGGCTCATTTTTGTTTCTCTGACTTGTAATGTTATAAAACTCATCTGTACAAGCTTTTAAAGTGATAGGTTGCCTCCCTTCCGGATTATGACCAATAATCCAAAAATCCAATATGGCGGCCCGACCAAGAATTGGAGGAATATGAGCTATTTTCATTTTATTGGTTGAGCGTCTCATAAAACTGCTCCTTACTAAATTTGTGAGCTATACGTTGTTCCCTATTTGAATTATGCCCAATAATCCAAAAATTCAATATGGCGGCCTATTGAAGGAGTGGGGGGATTCGCCTCATTTTCAACCTCAGATCTACAAATTTTCTGAAAGTAATATATACCAAATTTTAGCCTTCTAGCTCAATTCGTTCTGGAGTTATAGTGTATACAGACGGACGGACAGACGGACATGCTTAAATCGATTTGTTTTCACATATGTATATAATTCATTGGTTGGATGCGTTACAAACGTTGGATTAAAACTAATATTCCCTAACTATCAAATAGGATATAAAAATGAAGCAAATAGTTGATCAACCAAAAAACCTAACTGGAAAATTAAAGTCTGTACATTGTTATTACTAACATACCCCCAGAGAATACACAATCATAGAGTTATCATGAAGAGATTATTAAAAATTTGTCGGGTGTGTGGGTGCTGCCGTCATAAAATACTGGTGGACGATCCTGTACTTTGGTGCAGATCTGGCTATACCTTGCGCTAAATATGTCAGTGTAATTTAAACAAGGGTACCTCTAGTCCCTTTATATGCTGTGAAGGTATTTAGGTTGTAGGCTTCAGATATGACGCTGTCCGTCATTGATCTATGAGACAGTTGGCAAAGTCAACCGTGTATGCGTAAAACTAGAATTAGGCTCAGTAGGCTAGACAGTGCCAATACACAAACGTCCGTCAAAAAGATGCGACAATAACAAGGATAGGGTTAAAATTAATCCAAGTGAGGAAGGTGGGTGCTGTTAGACGAAATATCACTGGACATAAAGTGAAAAAAAAAAAATCTTAACTGCTTGCCTGAAGAACTGGCTAATCTTCCTTGTTATGCTATTATTTTTTGAGAAATATAGTACACCTAGTCCACGACTTACATCGTCCCCGATTTTCGTCGGTCCGATGATACATTATTTTTATATGTGTCAAATTATGTTTTAGGAACGTTTTGGAACGAACTAACGATGTAAGTCGGAGACTACAGGTCTAAGGTAAGGTCCATACAGTGCTGAATGTGTGTATGCAGAGCCGATCGCTATAGGCAACGGGCTTGAGAGGTTTCATTCGTGCAGCGCTTTTCAGTTCTAATTCTCTGATGCAAAATAACCAAAGCAAATTATACTGAACACTAAAACTAGGAAAAAGTAGAGAGACAAATTTTCTGGATACAGATGCCTGTCACAAAATTTATGGATACTGTAATAGCGTATCAGGCATTCCGCTGCAAGTAGACACGTGTGGGGATGAGCATGAGGATGTGCTGCATGTAGGCCATAGAGATAGAAGAGAAATAGAGAGGGCATGCTTGCTTGCAAAATGGCACAAATTTCTACATAACCTTAGAAGTGCGTCATAAACTTCCCACGCATTCGGTTCGTCCCACTGCAATCGTTGTTTAACAAAATTTAACTATAAATCTCTTCGTTTTTAAAGACCAAAAATTAATTGTTTAAATATGTCGCCTAACAATTGAAAGACAAAAGTATATTCGGTCTATATCTGTATATTTTCTTCATATCATGTGCCGTACTGTTGGCAGAATTAGGCGCCGAAATTTAAAAATACTTGGATTTACCCCCACTGAACAATATCTAGAATTCGATTACAGTTCAGTTTGACTTTAAAGATCGAAAGAGATGAATACATCGACTTTAAAAATTTGTGCCATTTTCTTGAAGACAACTTGTATGGGACACCCCCTCCATATATTCATCTCAGTGATGTAGGCAAGAAAACGCGTGTAAGCCGACCCAAAACACGCATCATGTTTACGCGAGGCTACTGCAGATTATTTGTGACTTAACTTTGTAAAGTAACACATGCACCACATTCACCACCACTTCAAACCTTAGATGCTAGATCATATACTACTTATATAGAATTTCTAAAGAGCACATTGCCCATCAAGCGACTCACCTTCATTTTTTTATTTTCCGTAAAGAAATAGCAATGATTCTGATCCGGAAGCGACACAAACAGACCTTTGGAAGAGCTCTGCATTTGGCCATCTGATGCAGTTTGTACTATAAGTTGCATAATCGACGTTGATGTTTTAATATCCCAAGGACTGTTCTCAGTGGAATGGACGATCGTTTGTTTGAGTACATCACATATTGGTAACGGTTTATTTAGTCGCAACACAAATGTAGCAGGTAGAAGAGTGGAGTTGGTCGCAGTCATGGGGGAATAGATAGGAATACTGGCCCCCTGGGCATCCTGATTAAACGATACTGTTGGCAAAATTTGTAATTTGTTCGCCGAAGATGCTTCCAAATTTACAGTAACACTCATTCCGATATTTTTTGTTGCTATTAAGTCAAGTGATAATGGCAGCATTGCTTTTGATTCTAAATTTAATAAGTCATACGGCGGGACGAAATATGTTAGCTTCATTGGGTGGCCTCCTCGTCGCTTTTGTACAATACCAACAGACGACTCCATTAGCATCATTTGTGTGTCTTTATGAAAGTTCTGCATGGTAAACAGATTATATAAATCGGTTTCCATGGCCTGGAGAGCAACAAAAGCTTTGCTTTTCACTTTTGGTTCTGCATTCAATTGGTATATTGAAGAAAGCCCTTCCAATTGCACTGTGAAATCATTGAAATCACTGTTTAGCAAACAAGTTACCAACTCACTACAGGACTGCTGCTCGATCTGGAAGAAACAAATCATTTGTTTCCTTCTTTCATCGTCTTTAAACAGATTACCTTGCATTCGTGATGAACTTTTACATCGCTCAATGTGCCATTATGATCGATTATTATTTCTAAATAAAACATATCGGACGATATAAACAGTCCTGAGGTGTCTTCCATAAACTTCAATCCCAGCTGACGAGATAGACTCTCAAGGCGTTCAACGAGCCCCTGTCGGGTGGTTACCTTGATGCAGTGTTGCATACTATCCAAACATTTCTGCAAATTGGCCTTTTCTACAGCATCTAATGCATATCTTTTTTCTAGCATAGACATTCGCATAGCCTTGGCCAATTCTTGAAATGTTTTATGTTGTGTGGAGTGGGATCGAAGGCGTTCCATTAATAGCTCTCTCTGCCATTGTTTATTTTTCTCACTTGATCCCAGAGCACCCAGTGGCTCTATGCAATTTAAATCAATACATTGTGTTAAATTGTATTGTAAGGTACTTAACTAGAACTTACCATTGGATTTAGAATTAAGCGAACTCATAATTTTAGCACTTTTGGGTGCACATCTGTGAATCCCTACTTCACAACAAATCAAACCGAAATTCCAAACTGCATTTTGACATAAAGCCAAGGGAAATTGACAACTCGCTGGACAGTGATGGGTGCGTTTAGATAACGTCGTCCAATTAAGACATCTAATTAAATAATTCCGACGGTTCAATTAAAAATTGCAATTTTCCATTAAAATAATTTGAATTATTGATTAATTAATTATTTTTAAAATACGTTTTATAATTTATTTGTTTGTATGCTCGAAGTTGATTCCATGTCGGTTGTAAATAGAAGAAGAGCTAAGAGAAGGTTACGTATCCGGTTCTTTACTTTGCGCTACTTTTACTTTCGTTCTTTTCTACTGGTGGAGTGTGTGGAAGCGGTTGCTTCCAATCTCGAGGATTATAATTGTATCCTGTTCCCTACTTAGTGATATTAGTAAAAGCAAATAATGCAACCTACTTGTAAAAACTTGGAAATTGTGGTAATTCGCCAACTCTTGCTGGGAAAAGGCTTTAATTCTGTAAGTATTTTAAAATATCTTGCACGTGGTTTTTACGAATGGCAAATATCCTGCTAAACGAAAGTAAATTGAACATTTATCAGACCATTTCAAATTTTAAATAGCTTCCCTAAATATCCTCCCAAGATATTGGTACTACATATTTTTGGAACACTAAATTCCAGGTTTAAAAATCTCATTTCTTCGTGAATTTCCTGTATTCTTTAATTTCACATAGTTTTGATCACGATATTCTTTTTGTAAATTACTGCCTGCCTTTGAATCTTTGTCAGCCTAAAGCTTTATCATCTAGAAATTGTAAAAATATGAGTTTAACTCACCTTGCGGATGAATGTGGCTCGTTGCTTTGAGACACGACCTGTATTCAAGTGTCTCTGTTGTCTCTAAATTGGAAATCCTAATTTCTCACATTATTTATTCTTTTGACCGGGGCAAGACGAAATGTCCGATCATGACTTTTTGCTGAAATAGTGTATAGTGCCCCTTAATGCGGAAAGAGAGAGAGTTATTCATCAGAAAATTAAAATATAGGGTACCAGAACTTTCATATCGGCTCGTAATTGGGTAACAGCAACTATTAGAAGAGCTAAACGCCAATACTACATAATTTTGTTCAATCCTGATCTTCCTTTCAAACAGCTTTGGAAAAATTTCAGAAGGTATGGGGTTTATGTCAAGGCAGGCACTGAATCTCAGTGAGATTATGATCTGATTGGGTGAATGCCTTTTTCACATCACGAAGTTCGAGTGGGATAATGTCCGACTGCAGTTTTTCATTCTATATGTGGAGGTGGACGAGCTTGTTGGGGCCATACTTTTGATATGACTTGACCTGCAACAACTTCTTCGAACCATCAATTTTCTGAAAAAATAGCCATTGTTTTAGTCGTAGCCAAGAATTCGTCGCCTCAAAGTGGAAATGTTCATCGCCCTGTTAGTCTTTTGCCTTTCCTTCTGATGAGCTCAGAGATAACTGATGAGCTTCAAATAACTGAATAATGAGAGAAACATAAGCTTTTGAGTTCGTTGACACAAAATTCTCTGCACATCTTTTTTTCAACAGATAAGCCCTCAGATTCATTGATAGACACAACCTTTTGACTTGATGCCTTCAGGTACTTGGAGTCATCGGCAGGTGTTTAGCAGGTCGCCTGAGCTGTCCTGTGTGCATCACAGGGTTGTCCCTTCAGCTTAGGCAATACCTTTAAAAAATGATTTTAAGCAACAAAGTATTTCGCACTGAAAATGTATTTAAATGTAATTTTTCAAAAATTTTTAGAAGTTAAACTATTTCATATGAAGTAATAGGAAAAAATAGGAATAGCTTTGGACCTTGTAGAATATCTCCACCATTTTATACATAACTAAATTTAATTTCATATATGATGAAAAATATTTAAAAATATGATCTTAGTGATTATTTAAACATGCACTACCAACTGATTTTTTCCCTTTTGCCATTCCTAAAGAAGATTTTAGCATAGGAATTTAAAAAAGAACAATTTTAGGCTTTTAGATGTGACTAAAAAGAGAGAGAGAATTTCACAGGCATTGATGTCATGCAGACCATAAGTAAGCAAAGTGATGGGACCTGAACTAGGGTAAGTACTCATTAATTATATACTCCTACCTACCTAAGGACTATTAGCAATTTTATTGTATTTGCAACTATTGACGACATAAACGAACTTTTTATTTAAACCAATTAATTTCTGTGTTCAATGATGACTGCACTTGTAATGAATCATGATTAATTTCTGAACATGCATCACCAGCTGAGATCCAGAAATATATTTCCAATGTAGATTGAAACTTTGTCTCAAATGTTATTAAAAGGCTTTTTTTTTCAGTCGCCTCTTGCAAGATGGTATCAAGTTTATAGCAACAGTCCATTTTGATAGATTTGGACATTCTACTCTAAGAGCACAGCAAAGGTGAGCCCTAACAGTGATTTCTTTTTCATTTACTAACAAATTTTTCTTATTAATTTTTAGGAGTAGAAAAGAGCAGCGTTCATCTCGGATACGTGAATGAATTTTAGATAATAATTTTGACTCAAATTATAAATTGAGATTCTAATAAAAATCTTCAATCAAAATCTATTCTTATTTTTTATTTGTTTAGATAAATATATTTTATTTTTTTGTAAAGAGTATAGATCTGATGTTATTAACACGTTCACGCCGGCACTTCATTAGTAAGAGCTTTCTCATGTTGTATTTAGTTTATCATGTAATTTTCTCTTAAAGTTCTCGCGTGTACCGCCGGTGGTACACGCCGACGTGAACGTGTTAATAGGCAAAGATTTCCGGTTGGGAAAGCTTAATAACGATTCACCCGGAATTTGAACCTTATTCACGATCTTAAGGACTACATTTGAAGATGTTTTTTTAAGGTATTGCTTAAGCTCAGGGGACTATCCTATGGTGTACACATCACAGCTTAGTCAGAGGGAAATTAGGGAGGAGGAGATTGGGAAATTAACCCGACAAATGTTGCAAGTGAGCCACAGCTTTTTAGCAGGAAACTACTGTACAACATCTAAGTGGCTTCGGAAGTGCAATTCTTATCATTTGCTTCAACCTGAGTTTTATTATTGAATCCGTTGAATCGGGCAACAAATATAGGGGTCCGCAACTGTTTCCGATCCAACGGATTCAGTAATAACTTCTCTGCATTTGAGGTCGTCCGACTCGTAGCCCCTTATGTCACTTTAACCTGAAGAATCCCATTCATATATTAGGTCTACCGGAAAGTTCTGTCCGTTTTTAGAATAAAAAAAGAATAAATTTTTCATACCTTGAATAAACTTTACTGAATAATATAATTGCCATCATTATTTATGACTTCTTGCCAGCGTGATGGCAATTTGTATATCCCATTTTTAAAAAATGTCATCTCTAGAGGACAAAAATTGAACCAGTGTTTGTCTGATATCTTCTTCGTTCTTGAATTTTTTGCCCTGCAAAAAATTTTGCAAGGACAAAAAAAAGTGATAATCAGATGGTGCTAGGTCCGGGGAGTATGGTGGATGTGACAGTATTCCCCAGCCTAGCTCTGCGACTTTCTGACGAGTCCTCAAAGTAGTATGATGTTCTTCCTATTGAACATCGCCGGTCTCTTTTCTTGGAGTGCTGTTTTTAATTTATCCAATTGCTGACAGTACCTCTCCGAATTTAGCCTTTCGTTTGGTTTCAACAGCTCAAAATGTATTGGGCCTCGAATGTCCCACCATATACACAACATTCTCTTGTTCAGGCTCAACTTCGGTTTAGGGGCGGAGGGGGCAGGTTTTCCGGATTCACAATATGCCCTTTTCCTAATGACATTTTCATATGTAATCCACTTTTCATCCCCAGTTATCATCCGGTGCAAGAAAGGTTCGATTTTGTTGCGTGCAAGCAGAGATGTGCATACGATGACTCTATCATTCAAATTCTTCTCACTTAACTCATGTGGCACCCATCTCGAAT
>QYTT01088068.1:0-14257 GCA_006980735.1 Dasypogon diadema | reverse complement strand
CTAAATTGAACAGGAAAGTCAAATGAAAGTCGGGGGTATACATGGTAAAAATACTAATTTCTCTCAAGAATATCTCGTTAAAGTTATGGTCCCAATATCATTGCGTTTCAGAGCTTTCGATTACAGCTTAATATCATTACAAAGACTCGGTAGCTGCAGGTTCCTCAGCACCCACTCCCAGGATAAGTTTATGGATTGGTTCCTCAGCACCCACACCCAGGATAAGATGCTTAGAAATTCCACTGAATAGTGGATAGCGTCATTTTCGAGTTCTTCGATTTGTATGCCATTTCTGTACCCTCAAACGAGAAATTAGAAATTCCACTGAATAGTGGATAGCGTCATCTTCGAGTACTTCGATTTGTATGCCATTACTGTACCTTCAAACGACTTCAATAACGTACCAGGAGAAGCAGGCTGCTGGGTGAGATTTTGACCTACATAAAACTATCCACGTGAGAAGAAGTCCTCCCTGAAGTCGATTCCGTCCAACTTTAATGTTTGTCCATGAGACGTGTTTATAGTAATCGTCTTGCAATCTCCTAAATTGAACAGGAAAGTCAAATGAAAGTCGGGGGTATACATGGTAAAAATACTAATTTCTCTCAAGAATATCTCGTTAAAGTTATGGTCCCAATATCATTGCGTTTCAGAGCTTTCGATTACAGCTTAATATCATTACAAAGACTCGGTAGCTGCAGGTTCCTCAGCACCCACTCCCAGGATAAGTTTATGGATTGGTTCCTCAGCACCCACACCCAGGATAAGATGCTTAGAAATTCCACTGAATAGTGGATAGCGTCATCTTCGAGTACTTCGATTTGTATGCCATTACTGTACCTTCAAACGACTTCAATAACATATCATTAATAGCGGTAGTGTGTATATTCTTGCAATTGAGTCTTAAATGGTTGTCACTACTGAGCAGTGTTCTGTTTATAATTATATTTATAAAAATATTCCCAAGAAATTCAGGATAGTCACCATCACCTATCTTAAATAATAAATCTGAAAATTGGCCAGCGTAAATGTCACCCTTCAGACGAATTCTCATGTTTTTCTCATGTGTTTTTAAATTTGTTTTTAAATTTAGTAAACGATAATTACAAATATACCTCTTAACTTCACCTGCTCGTGCTCCTTTTTATGTATGTGTTATTTAATATGTAAAAAATATATTCACCTGTTTTCATTCCCTTATGAGTGCAACTTGTAAAAACTCTATTCGGGTTCCTGTATTTCTGTAGAAATATATCCTTCAAAATTCATGTTTCACATATTGATAGTCTGGACCGAATGATTTAATCTACAAACATATTTTGACTCCTGGAATTTCTGTGCAGCATTTCTTAGTGGATGCTCGCATTATAAAAGGAACATATTCCCCAAATCTCATTTTCTAAGACCGGTGGCTGAGGTTGGATATTAACATGTCAGTCAGTGAGCTTTGCCTTTCATATGTATTATAATACAAATCTATGACACTATTATTATCAGCAACAGAAAATAAAAGTAAACATGTGATGTAGCGATACGTAGCGATATGTAGAATCATGAATTGTTGGACTCAAGTGGTGCTTGTATGCTCAGATATATAAAAAAAGAATATCAAAAATATTGTTTACTAACAATTATCATTTTTAATTTTTTTAAATCTGTTATTTTTCCTTATTTATTAACTTTCGCCTGAGCTAAAACTATTACTAACAGGGGCCGGGCTCCAAAAACTTTAAAAACAGTTACTTTTATTCACCTTTTAAACTTCTACCTATAATACATTTCAATGTGACTGAGTGTTTGGTGTACAATTCTATATACTGATGGTATATATTGTTTGCGGCGAATGTAACGTATTTTTTTAAGGTATTGCCTAAGCTCACGGAACAACCCTATGATGCACACAGCACAGCTGAGGTGGAAGGAAATTAGGGAAGAGGAGAGTGAGAAATTTTAACCTGAATGTTGCAAGTGAGCCATAATTTTTGGCATGAAATCATTACTGTGCAACATTCCAGTGAGTTCGCAAGTACAATTCTTGTTAGTGTTGCCTCAACCACGGGTACCCAAATAAATCGCTGTGTCTTGTGCAGGATTTGAACCCACACCAACAGGGAAGAAAATCTGCAGACGTGCGTCTTACCGACCACCGGCGTGGGTAATATATTAGCATATATTTCGTCGAAAGAGCACACTGTAGATAAGATGAGCGAAGTTGAAGGTTTATATATATATATATATATTCAGACTGCTCAAAGGACAAGACGATTTCATTTGGAGCAGATTTCTTTAGGTGTCGATTGCTGTTTTATGAAACAGTATTGCATACGGCACTAAACAAAATGCAATATTTCATTGGACAGGACTGCTGTTATTCTATTCACACAGGAAAGATAAAGAATTTGAACTACTGACGAAACTGCTGCATCCTCGAAAAAACAGAGCGGTTCTCTCTCAGCGAGTATGTGAAGTATTACCTGTAGTGCAAATGTAAACTTTAGAAAATTCCCAAAAGTCGTTAAGTTTTTACAAGATTCCCCAATTTTATAAACCCTCACAGTAGGCTCCGCCAACTCGACACAACTATTCTAAAGTTTCTCCCAGCTCAACAAGCAGTTCCGAAAACTCTCCAAATTGAGGTCCTTGAGAACACGTATCGTGGTCCCTTGAATGTCTTTTAACGCCTTAAAATGGGTTCCTTTGAACTGATACTTTATCTTAGGGAAGAAAAGGAAGTCGTCGGTTGCTAGATGTGACGATTGGAAGGGAAGGCAGGGGGGGAGGACAATCATTGTAGAATGGGACGGCGCATTTTCGTCATGAAGAATCCATCCATTTTTGACGAAATCTGGACGAATGCGGGTTATCCGGCTTTAAAACCTCAAGGTAGAACGTTGCATTGACTATCTACCCAGTTGGAACGAATTCCCGGTGAATTATGCCCTGAATATCGAAGAGGGAAATCAACATTGTTTTGATCTGTTACCGTGACGCTAGCGCTTTCGTCGGCCTTGATTCTTCCTTTCCCAACTCACTGCGAGCTCATTCTGGTCCGTATTTGCTAGACTAAAGTTTCATCTCCGGTAACAATTCGAGACATTCATCAGACTCGTCCTTCGCCCAATTTCATTAGAAATTTTATGTCTGTTCGTTGCCCTTTTTTACATTACTCATTCTTACGACCACACGTATTAACATACACAACTTCCACTGTAGCTCGAACACTACTCACTCTTTCGACGTGAAACTTAGAATATATGGTCCATAACCTCCAATGGGTCTACCACGATACTTGTCGTCGCGACAGTGTTGCCACTTGGCGAGTATCTTACTATACTTTTTTACTTGTCAGTAAAATGGAACAATTGGTCATTCAAGAAAACGCTATTTATAAATTATTTTTATTCAGGTAACATTCAGGCGATGTGGAATGTCAATAAAATATTGGCTTCGATTTAAAAATTATATCGTAACAATGGAAAAATTTAATAGCATTTTTATTGTTTTAGTATGAGACTTAAAATTGCGAAAACTGCACTTCAGAAAGGATTCCATGATTTATAATTCAAAAGAGGACAAAATGCTAATATCAGACAATAGGGGAAGAGAACAAAGCTTAGGGATTGAATGGACTTGTCCCGGAAGCAAATTTGTCAAGACATTATTGTCCCCAACTGCAATTATTTAACGCAAACTAATGTGACACAACACACATTATCGGCAAAGTTTCTGAATAGCCCTGTTTTTGCATTAATCACTTCAAAACGGTGGGGTCGCATGACAAATCTGGGTCAAATTCAGCCCTGCAAAATGATGCACACCCGTTTGTTTTTGTACTTCTACTTACCCGCCTCACTTTTTCCTCCTTTTTCAAAAGTTCACTGAAACAAAGTGTTTCCCGGGCAATGTTGCATCAATGATCGAACCACCAGGCACTAACTTTCACTCCTAGAGGTTGGGGATAGAAAACAAAAAAATCTTTAGCACTAGACACTTGCATCACATTTTTGTATGCGAAGCTAAGAAAGAAATTCAATTCTTACGGCGCATACAATAGCACACTTAAGCACTGAACAAAGGAGTCACTAGCGAGCTGGAGCTTTCGACAAATTTATTATTTATGAAGGGGAGCCCGACCGCTCCGTCTTTGCAGCACTTGCCACTAAACCCAAATTAAGTCGTTCCCTAAATGTATGCAATTCGGGCACGGTGAATTTGAAAATGCTCGCCCGTCCTCTACTGACGTCTATTTCGCTAGTGACGAAATTCCCAATATTACTCGATTTTAACTGATTTCCTTCAAATGGTTAATAACTGTTAATTACTGAACAGTTCAATTACCGGAAGATGGAATAATATTCACTGTGGTTGATAGTATAACGCGAATTAATTCTTACGGTTACAGTTTTGCAAATTAATCTATTTGTTAAAAAGTATCGTTCACCGTTATGATGCAGTTAATTTGCAAATAAAGATTGAAATAACCTGGAAGGACTTACGGATAGGTCCTATTTGCAAACTTGTTCACACCGTATGAGACGAGCCTTTCCAAAGGATTCCGGCCGTATGTACATGACTCAAGGCAGCAAAATACTGCAGAGAATATATAACTAAAGTGCGCAACTGCGCCCCATATTATATCGGTTTTCTGAAATTGCTTAACACTCTCGAGTGTAAAAGCTTCCTAGTTTGAATTTGTAAAGTAAATTAATATAGGAAAGGTAAACGGAAAAGGAATCCCAATCATCCGATAGATGAATTGAAAAATAACATCGAAAGAAAACAAATAGGATACTTACAAGTTCCTTACACTTTTGATAAACATAGAATTCCATAAAATGTTACCGGCACTATGAAAATATAATTTTCAAACGTTTTCATATAATTTTTAACTATTTTCTAAAAACACTTGTGATGTTTTAAAAATAAAAACAATCTACTTCATTTAAGAGTCGTTTTGGCGGACAGTTCGCTTTCCTAGCATTAAAATTGTTGTCGTTGTTGTTTTCTCTATTAAAAAATATCATTTTAATATTTTCAATGACCGTTTGCCTTTGAAAATGAATAGTGTGTCTGTCTGAATAGTCTATCCCAAAATGCGCAATTCTTATCGAGGAACCAAGAACCATTTACCCATCTCTGTATTAAGCGTTCACAAATTTCAAATATAAATCTGTTAAGATTAAGCTCTCACACCAGCATGCAAGACATTAACAAGGTTAAATCAATTAAGATAATAAAAGAAAAAACGAAGAGTTAGTAGATATAGATAACGTTAACACTCAGTCAAGAATTATAAGACCAGAAAAACACGGTTTTTCTAATATATCCTTTTGGGCACATGTAAGTCGGAGTGCTCCCCGGACGCTCATTCAGCTGTGTTACTGTCAAATTGACTTTGACCGAAAAAGTGGATCAGAGCGAGATCTTGAAATTATATTTCGCAAATAGTATTTCTAAATGCCACAAACTGGTATTGAGAAAACAATATTATATTAAAAAATGTTTAAATAATCAAATAGTGAAGATTTCACTGAAGTTCTTCTTCTTTTTTTAGAAAAATACACTGCGCAGATGACTTTTTTATATATGTTTTATTTTCATTAGGTCACATTGTATATATATTTGCAACAAAATAATATTTCCACAAAACTGTGGATATTCAAAATCTAGTTGCGTGTATAAGTCGCTGATACAGTACATTAAGAAAAGTAATAATAAAAAATAACACAACAATATTTCAGAGCTTCCCGCGTAGATGATCTCAACGTCCATAATATTCAATATTTAATCTCCAACAGTTAGTAAACTGTCTCACCGTTCTCAATTTTCCACCTCTTCACTGAAGCCATCCTCCCAGAAACCTATACGGCATCGTTTTAAGCGAGCTGATTGTCCTGAGCTCAATACATTCGTAAAGGAAACCACCTGGACCGATTGTGCCTGGGATTCCTGCAACGATGCAAAAAATAATTCACCCCATTTGACCTAGCGCTAATTTTCAAGCGTCATACAAGACCTAGACTCGAATACAGGAATACTAGGCTCTTTTATCGCAAATTCTCTGGTCTGATCCAAAAATTGCCAATATTTTTTGATGGAAACTTTATTTGCAGTGGATATGAGTTGAAAGTTGAAAGTTGTCACGAAAAAACGGGAAAACGTTGGGATCTTCAACGAGCCCCTGTGACCACGTCGAGTGAAACAAACAAGGGTTAATTTTAAATAACATACAAAAAGTACTTCAGATTATGTTGTTTTACAAGGTAGCAATTAAATAATAAAATTGTGAAAACGTAGGCAATTAATAAAACTCTAGTTAGGAAAAGAAGAGACCACTGAAAAAGCTCTTGAAATTTACTAAAAAGATCATTGACTGATAGAAAAGAAGTAAACAAGCCGCCGGATTGATAAAAGTTTTATTTAAAAACAAACAAATAATAAGAGATAAAGATAATGAACAAATCAAACAAACAATTTAAAAAAATGTAAGCAAAGTACCACCAAGAAAAATTGCTTGATCTACTCAAGTGACTGATCCCAGTAAACTTTCCTTAACGCAAACATCGATCTCACCACTAATCCATCCGAGTTTTACATTCCACAAAAAACTGACTATCACAAGTACTGATTAGTGCTCATTTCGAACCATCGGTGGTATGTTTCAACATATACTATTCTTCATAATACCTAATACTTTTCAATAACAAAGAAAAGTATGCTCTTAGTAGACATTCCTGGGACCGAACCCAGCGCATTCGAAAAACTGAACAGAATGGAAAAAGATTGTTAAGTTCGTCCTGATGGAATCAAAATATAAAGATACAAACAAAATTCGTAATATGATTTCGAATGAGTCTTATCATAATTTGAACAGGACGATAAAATATGAATTGTCCTTTTTATACAACGTAGAATGTATACTTCACGCAAATACACAAAACTTTTAAGATACTGTTTTACGAAACTCCTTGCCGACACGCTTTGCACATTTACTACCTTATATACATGGTGATATCTACTTTTCTGTTTTGGCGCGGATCCCAATTGTTCTACCGTATAATGCCTTCTGTCCTCCCGGACTTGTATAACTCGCCAAGTTTAAGTTGGTATAAAGTTGTTTTGCTTTCTTTCACTGCTGTTCTTATTTCTACACACTACCTCGTGCTAGGAGGAGCGTTCTGTTCTGCAAAGCAACAATCCAGGGAATTTTGAACACTAGTGCAGAAACCTTTTAATCCATTGCGTATTTTGCCTTTGACTTGAGCATGCAAACAAAATAAAATGCTGTCTACACAGGTAGGTACATACACGTGTATGGTAAAATGCTTGCGTTCTATTTTTAATTATATTCTCTTATTTGAATCATATCTCATTCTGCGTAATGTAGCAAGGGATTTTTAAATTTTCGTTTTATCAAATTTTGTATGTATGGACATAATAATTGGTTTACCTGTCCAACAACTCCAACTTTTTGTATATCCAGCCTCGGCTGGACTTCCGAAAACCGGGACCTTCAAAATCACTTGTAACTTTACAAGAACATTCAAACACGCTTCAAAACAAGGAAAGAAGCTATAATTTGTTTAGACCAATTATGTTATACCCTGGACGTAGAGAAGAAAAGAAAATAATGCGTTTGTAGTTAATTGTCCGCGGTTACTTGTTGACGCACCCTTTAGCTTTAATTCATTTTGTCATTTTGAATCCGCAAAATTTGACTCCAGATTTGAAATCTGCGACCTTCAAAAACCCATGAGGACTTATTCGTGATCATCAGCCCCAAAAACCTATATATCCGTCATGTTTCCAACATTCCATTGACGTTTAGAAAATCTTGTCCACCATATTAGACCCGCCATTTTGAATTTAAGTAATCCGACTCTGGATTCACAATCAGTGACCTCGAAAACCTGTATATGAGATAACAAGTGGACAGACAGACAGACGGACATCTATTAAACGATTTCTTTTCTTCTCCCATTAATGGCAATGTAGTTTATTTCTGTGTAACATGAATATTTCGATGCGTTACAAACATATGCTCAAAGCTATAATACCCTATATCTAGCGCATAAAAAAGTATCTAAAAGGATTTTTGGCGACTGGATCTGGAAGAGGTGAAAAAACTTTTTTTTTTGATTTTTTCGTGATAGCAAAAATTGTGACAATAGCGTATTTGTTTTTATATACTACATATTGGGTTATCGTCTTCAAAAATCATCAGTTATTATTGGCGCGGCCTTTCTGAATCTGAGAATCGTCCTTGATTTCCTCCTCATCATTGTCGAACATTTCACCGTCTGGGACCACGACTTCATGTTATCAGAAGCATAGACAGATTTGAAGCTCCTGGAATGTTCTTGATGAGGTAACTATTATTTGGTAGAACCTTGGACACAATGTTAGGACCCTTATACTCGGGGTCCAACTTCCTCGAATCGCCTGTCGCGATGTGGGCCCTGTCAATTAATACCAACTCTCTCTCGTGATATTTCCAAGGAAGTTTGTGCCTTTTTCGAAGCGCAAAGAACTAATGTGTTTTTATTCCAATTCAAAAATAGTCGGTCTCTAATGAAAAACTCCGTATACGGGAATGGTTATCTCCTAGTAAACCGACTACGCAGATGTTAAAATTCGAACTCCATCAGCAAAGGATCTTGTTGTTCGTTTAGTCGATAGACCTACTGAGGAATCGTGTATTATGAGCTTTTGCTGAATCAGGAAATAATCACTGTTAACTATTACTCAGCTCAACTGGTCGCAGTGAGCAACGCTCTTTGCAAAAAACAATCGAACTAGTCAATTGTAACGGTGTTTATTCCTTGAAAATAGTACAAAACTCCATGCAGCACGAAAAAGATAAAAAAGATTTCGAGTTTCGCCCACTAACCTCTAATAAATGGACTGATCAATTTGCTATTTCATGTGGAGAGTGGAGCCAATTATCCTAGACACGGAATACTTATCGGAAACGAGAGTTCTATCATTCTTGTTTGTTCAGTGTCTTATGAATTTACAGTGCAATGGAGAATTCTTATCGAAAAAGAGGCAGCAATATTAAAATGGTGCCATTCAACTTAATGCAGGTTCAGTAACATGTTCAATCCATATTTATATATCAATGGCTTCACCCTTTGACTACTTGGACAACTGATGCTCTAAAAATTAACCCTAGAACAGTTGGGCGGGGTGATTGAGTCATTGCCATTTGTTTCGAGAGCTTTTTCCAAAGCTGTAGATAATCTTCACAATAGGTGTGAAAAAAGAAGTGCACGTTAATTTTAAACTAGTAAAAGAAAGCAATTTATGATAATAAATGTAACTTTAAAGCAATTTAAAAAATGGGGTGATCAAGAGACCTCATGCAAGGCGATATCACTGAATTGTGCGGGACTATTTTTAGGGTTAAGGTGAGGTTAAAGCAGAGTTGAAGCAAACTTTTAGTTCCAAAAGCAGGACTTTAACAGGAATGAAATTTATAAGTTTGTTTTACGATGGATGAATATTTTGCGTGATAAAGTCTTTGACTTCTTTTTCCCTAATCAGTTTCGGTTTATCCTAAAATCCGCACAAACTTTCTTGGCCATCTAATCCTATGTTCACCTTAGCCAGATTGAAATCCTCTGTGGATGTATTCGAAACTGATGGCACATCTTAAAGGGAATTTGTATCTAGTCTATCCATCTTCCTTAAAAGATTCTGTTTTCTAGGAAAGTCTTGTTGATTTAAGGGGCCCAGACGAAAGTGGTGGCTCTAGTGAAAGCTTTCAATTGGATCGATATACTCTTATTGGTTACAAGTCATGCTGTTTACGTTTATTGAATATTAGTTAACCCACTAAAATATAAGGTGTTAACAGTTGGGAGATAAGAAGCCTATAATGATTTGGAGGGATTAATGAGTGGTCGTATTTCTGGGACCATTAATATAATGCAAACTAAACATGTGATTTTCTCCTTTATAGATTACTTTTGCAAAAATTTAAATGCCGGACAAGAATACGGAGATAGATTAGATAAGAACCTAATATAAAAATAAATTAGTAGATACCTAAGAAAGCTGCTTTTACCCAGTTCATATACTGATAAGTCTACAGTCTGCAGGATTTAGACAATCACCTCGTGGGTAGTTCAGATTAATATGGTGCTATCTGCAAAATATTTTTTGAAACATGAAAATAAATCTAAAGCCATAAAACTCGTTCGCTACTTATCGCCACTATATTTACAACAATCAATCCCTCAATGTCAGACTCGACCCCAAGACATTTCGTGACTTCATCGTTAGTGTCAAGTGGTAACTGGATTGAAAATAAGCGCTTATCACCCAATGCCGCTTATCAACTGGAAAATTTAAGAATAATTTGTGACGCTTTGTGCATCAAGTCAATAACATTTTACTGACGCAATATTTATCATATAAAGAAATTTTTCTGAATATATCAATGATGCTAAAAATTAATATCAGACACTCCTTATGCAGGAAGATTTTTAGTTTGCTGATTTTTTCCTACTTTTGATTTTTGACTACATAAATAATAATATGAAAAGACTACAAGAAAAATTGACGTAAATTTTCCTAAAAAGATTATAATTATTATTCTAATAAGTTTTTAAGAATTTATGATAATATGATTTATTATGTTTATAATAAATACTGACTCATCAAAGAAAGAGGGAGATAAGTAGAAACTTTTATTTTTGATTAAGTAAGTGAAATTTGCCTAAATACTTTTTTTTGCTTCAGTTTCAGCTCTACGAGTATTTGGTAGAAGAATGTTGTTTTCTTAGTTCTCATCTTGACTTGTACGTTAGGGATATGATAGAGCCAGAAAAAATTGTATGGTATTTTGGAGGTAGGTAAAGCTATATTATCCGGATGTCTAGTATTTTGTAATATGATATAAGCAAGAAGTTGTTACGAGCGGCGATTTGAGAGATCATAATTTTAAAAAATTAGCAATTTCGCTATTTAGTAGGCTTGCGAGAGGTTAAAAATAAAATTTGGACTCTATCCAAGGCGTCCAAGTGTTTTATTATCAATTAACCCAGCTTTTGATTCACCCTCCACCCGAGGTAAGGGAACCAAGGCTTAGAAACTTAAATCTATACTTGACTTCACACATTCTAGTGTCTCGTACATGGTCCTTCGAACCGGATGTGAACTGCGACTGCAGACGCTATTGGTGGAAATCCATAGGTCGCTAGGATTTCCACTAATGGCATCTACAATCACAATATCGGGTATATCAGTTTCCATCAACACGACAGTTTCACCAACCAGCAGTAACTATGGTTCAACACCTTCAGTAGTTTAAATTTAGTCAACGAACTTCAACCTTATGTCTCTTGAAGAGTTATCCTTTTTGTCAATTTCTTTGGAACCTTTATAGCTACTAAAATGAAAAAAGTGCAGGTAAATCTTGCAACCCTTCAACAGTTTATCTTTATGAGTCCACCCGTTCTTGCGTTTATCGCGGACAAACATCTTTTATAATGGCCAGTTAAAATGTTGCCTCTAATTTCTATAGTTTTTAAATTTTTACGTAGGCTTTA
Organism: Dasypogon diadema; assembly: GCA_006980735.1. Classification (NCBI taxonomy): domain Eukaryota; kingdom Metazoa; phylum Arthropoda; class Insecta; order Diptera; family Asilidae; genus Dasypogon; species Dasypogon diadema. Next base: position 2,702 of record QYTT01088068.1, on the reverse strand, counting down.
GTGAGAAAGCTAAATTTTTTCTGGAGCTTGTAATTTTATTACGTTTAAAATATAAACTCAAGAGTTGATATCTGAAGTAGTCCTGGATGTATTTACGTAGATACAGCGGTGGCTGGTTAATAAGACCTTGGAAGTTAGCATGATTTTCAGTATCTCGAAGCGGGTAAGTTTATTTCATCATACTTATGAAAATATATATCTATTCAGATAGCCAGGCTGCACTTAAGTCCATGTCCTCTCCTGAAATCAAGACGAAGTTAACGTGGGAATGTGTTCAAGCACTGGCTAGTCTTATCAAACACCTAATGGTACAATGGATACCGGGGAACTCAGGCTTACAGAACTGCCAGGCATGCCCTTAGCACCTGGCTCACAATCAGATGGAGGAGGTGGGCATTGGAAGGGAGTTCAACAAACAAAAAAATTTGTCAAAAATCGCTCCCAGAAAAAGGAATTTTGGAACTATTAAAATTGCCAAAGAATCAAATAAGAATCATTGTAGGAGTTTTTACTGGATACTGCAAAGAAGATGAGGCCTGCAGACTTCGAGATTTCCTTCAGAAAGAGGGGGGCTGATAGAGGAACTATAATGAGTGCGGATTACAAAAGGTCAATTTATGGCCTCAGTGCATAGGATATGTCAGCCTCACCACATTCTAATTATAATATTTTGGGTTTGCCAGCCTACAAGCCTCCTACAGTTTTTAGAGGTCTCTCAAAATCCAAAATGAATAAAAAATATTTTTTCCCAACACTAGTTGTAGATATTTGTGGTAGCGGATAAAAAAAGTGCATATTCAAAAGCGTTATTGCAACACGCATTCAAATTATAAAGGGCAACGGTTAATAAATAGAAATATATGGGATTAAGTAATTTCACCCCTTTTATGTGTCTATCGATATTTATGTAACGACCTTAGCGAATTTAGTGCAATGTTTAACTACTCATTTATGGTAATTTGTGTCTTAATTCATCTGCACCCAACTTGCAAGTTATTCAGGCCTAAAGTTCGTAATGAGAATATTTTCCATTACTGCTAACGAGAAATCGCCGACTTTCGAAGTACTTTATCCAAATAAATCCCCGTAAAATTTTCGCCACTTGTGTCTTTCTCAAGAAGGAAGCTGCAGACATAAGCATACGTGTAGTCAAGCCTCTCATATGCCATTTTTAAAAGTGGATCTAGAAGAACTTACTAAAAACTTGGGGCCACTTTTTATCTAAATTAAGTTTCAGCGCTGCTTTGGTGAACATTTCCACCCTACCATAGTGTCTCCCGCTGGAAACTGCAACCGATAGAAGGAGGAGGCTTTAAAAGGCCCAAAGCTTGTTGTCAAAGCGGATTTTTGTTTAAACTGTGAAGGTGCCTTAGCGAGAAACGTGGTTGGTGCTACATGTGTGCTTAGTTAGTTACTCGTTCGTTAGTCGTGTAAAATTTGGCTAAATGTTGCGCAAAGCCATAATTATTGTCGGATTATTAGCAGTCACCGCGAAAGCCTTTCCAGACGGGGCCCCAGCCGATACGTGTGTGAAGAAAAGGGCCAACCAACCCAATCATGGAGCGGCGCGATCTCAATCTTTAACGTCTGTACCTTATCAACTGGTGGCCAGTTCAGATTCCTATAAGCCTGGGCAGCAGATAATAGGTACCGATAAAAGACGACCTAAACGAGCAATAATCGCAAGTGCTTCCTATTTTGCAGTTCAAGTTTACGGGCATGTGTTCCGAGGTTTCTTCATCCAAGCCCGTGATGCAGAAACAAATCAATGGATAGGCGCTTGGGAACACAGCCCCAACACAAAAACGATACCAGAATGCTCCGCCATCACTCATGCTGATCCAAAAGATAAAACTGGGGCCACCCTCATCTGGAATGCTCCACAGGATAAGCAGGGTCGGGTGTACTTTACGTAAGTTTGTTGTTAGTGTTGCACATTACTTTGGTTGAATTGTGTCTTAAACTGGAACTAAATAAGAGGCCAGGCTAAGCAGTGCGTACGGCGGGCGTACCTATAAGTTGAAAAAACTTACGCAATCCGCAGTATCGATTGGCCCACATTCCGTACATTTGCATATGATAAAAATCTCTTTAAGAATTTATTTTAAGGAGCTACACATATATGTGAACAAGGATATCCAGTGCTATCAAACGTATTTCGGGAAGAGTCTTCCATTACAGACTATAACTCGTGATTTTGAAATGAGATTTCCCAGGTGCTACTTTCCCTTTCGGCTTCTTTATTAGTTCTGCTGGCAGATAAAGATTATTTAAGTTTTAAGCAGTGAACAGCATCCCGTCTCAGTTGATATTGCGAAACCTAAATTAGAATTGTAATAACAGAGTTTTATTGCGCATATTTATTGACTGCTTTATCAAAAGTTATGTTTCATATATTATTTTATATTTTGCTGTCCTTCTAATTGATTGCTAGAAATTTGTTGCTTCATACCCATAAAGAGATTCCATAAAAGTTTCATCTGCCTTTCTTCTCAACATTTGTATTGACAATTCTGGGTCGATCAGAACTTGAATAAACTGAATTAAGTTCTTTTCATATGATCAATGGACATGTACTCAAGAGACAATTTCAACAGGTCAAATTGGCTTGCTTCCTATATTTTCGTGATCTATGGAGTCAGAATAATGTGACAAAAATCGCACCCGTGAAACGCAGCTCAACTATTTGGATACCCGAGAAT
>QYTT01088066.1:0-44852 GCA_006980735.1 Dasypogon diadema | reverse complement strand
GTACGCACCTCGCTTTTGCGGTAAGAGATTTTCCAATTTTGGAAGTTGAATTAAGCATTAAAGGTACGTAATTCAGTCAAAGGAAAAACAAGTAATTAATTTCCGCATGAACATCGAGGATGATTGGTGGGGAATAAGGTGCTTTGTCGGCGTTGGAATTTTTACAAATCCTGCAATTTGTCTCTCAGAAATCTGTTTTTTCGTGGACGTCTTAATAAGTGCATAGAAGAAAGTTCTAAACAAGTCAAAAGATATTTGAAATGAATTGTATTTCGAAATTATTACATATTTATATAAATTTACATTACGGAAGTATGTGTTTAGAAAGCGTTATGGTTATACAATGGGTGCATTCATAACAATAAGCGGCTTTTAGCGGCTAGCCAACATTTTCGGCTTACTTGTTATGAACGCAAGAGCTAACTCATCCGCTAACTTAGCCTTTGTCAAAGTTCTTCAGCCCAAGAATTTGAGGCTAATTAAGCCACTGAGCTTAAGCCTATCAGCTTATCTATTAGTCTAGGCTGACAGCGGCTACGAGTTATGAATGCACCCAATGTATAATTAAAAATGAACTATTAAAGATATCTTAACTACATCTTGATCTATATATAGCTTTAATTTTCAGCAATTTACAGTGAAAATTTCTGCCGTTAATTTCGCATAATACTCAGCAAATATTAAGGGTACGTCGAATTCTATTTTGTGACTGCATTTAGCTTCATCCTGTGTTGCTTACATCAGTATCAAAGCAATTCCATAACAAAAAGGTTTTTACTATTTATGATCGAATGAAAAACTATAGTATTAGGTACACTAATTGGAATCCAATAATGCTAATGCTGATGTAAGCACACGATATTTAGGATTACCCACCACGTCGAGGTAGCAGTCCTTGGGAGAGTAGTTCAAGAAAATAAAATTAAATATATTCGTGTTATAATGCAAAATAAAGATTTTAAGGACTATACAGTGAATACTAAACATACTATGCCTAAATTTACAGTTCTAATGGTTATCAAAAAGGTTATACAAAACTAACTCTACTAAATATTTACATACATTACAAATTCTAATTATGTTTAAATATTATATATCTGGGGAGTTTTGATCTGATTAAAAAGTTATTTTGTAAATTAATTTGACGCGATATATATCCAAACTTGATTTTCATATAGGCATAAATAATACATTTGATTAATTTATAATTATGATTATTATCTGCTTCCAAGTCCCTGATGTGATCACATAAAGGCGGGAAAAGATCACTGAAAATTAGTTGTCGTGTTACTTTAAGCGCTATTTTTTCAGATAAGTTTTTTGCATTAAAATTAAAACTAGATGAATCTATGAATGTCTTAATGACCTTTTCTGTTTCTAAACAGATTTTACTTACATCCGCCGACGGTAAGATAAGGCCGCCACGAGTTTTTGCGAATATGAAACTATTTACGCCAGCTTCAGCGCCAGCATTTTCCGCATAAAGAGCCTGAGTAAAATTAACGCTTTTGATTATTTTCAATACCATTTTAACAACATATCCACTAATATAGCCAACGGCAGTTTTTTGAAATTCTGTTAAGTTCGAAACCGCATCAAACATCAGGTCAACCTCACCATCATTTCCTAGGTTTGGTTCGACATAAAAACTGAAATTATCAGTTAAATCTAGTATCATCTCTGTATCGCCATCTTTTACTTTCACCGTACTGGATGACACTTTTAAAATTGCACAGGCTTCCAATTCTTCAGCAGTTCCACCAGAGCTTTTTATTTGTGCATGCGTTAATAAGCCTTTGAAAGCAGCTATAAACTGTCTAACAGTCGGATTGTTATTCCAACCAGACTTATTGCGTATAGCACAAGAGAAAAGCTCTAAATGATCCTGACTCAGCTTGTATGTAAGTATATATTTCAAAGATTGTGTAGATACACACAAGTCGTAATAAAGAAGCTTTATTATCTCCAAGCCAATATATAATCCTTGAAAGCCGGTATCGGAATCTCTCAAGGTAAATATATATTCCTGAATAGCTGATATCTTTTGCAATATCTCTGGGTACTTGATTTCACTTACTGGAGCTTTTGGACCCTTGGCAAAACGATTTCTGGAATTGAGAAGGTCAAAAGCCATGTTCATATATCTTATGAATTCAACAGTGGCCCCGCTATCTTTGAATTCTGAAAGACACATATCTTTATTGCAAAAGTTGATGGCCTCTGCCACACTTGCGCTTAAAGTTTGAGTAGCTAGCTTGACCTTCATTATATTGCTTCTCCAACATATATGCAACTTGGACAATTTATTTCCTAATTTAATGGATTCATTTTCCTAAATATTAAGCAACGCTGCCACATATTTCCAGCAGATATGTCCTTTTTCCGAAATGAAATAATCACTTGATCCAAAGTGATTTTTTACAAGTTTGATACAGTGACATGTATCTAACATTGTACAAATTTTTTGTGGATTTTCATTTGCGAAAAAGTAAGGCTTTGGATTTGGCAAGTCAATATTGCTACCGAGTAAACGGAACATAGATTTGTTGTAACTTGGGCCATCGCAAGTAGGACAAACAATATCAACGCCTATTGCTTGCAGGCGAGCTATTGCATCAAGTACCAAATTTTTCTCTCTTCTGCACTTAAACTATGAATAAAAAATATGCTATTGGAAGTTTCCAATAACTGTTCATAGAAACAACCATAAATATGTACGCTTCCGTTGCCTCATCACCATCTTCGGGTGTACTTGCCCAAGTCTACGTACCCTCGGATTTTATTATGAACCAATTCCACACATTTTTTAATTGACATTTCATCTATAACTAATGTACAAACACATCCCTTATTCTCGGCACCCATAGATTGTACCTTTGCTTTCAAAGTATTAAAAGCGGCAGTGCAAAAACCTGGTTCACCTTCTATGCTGGAGTACCATTTACGAACCGTGGACACATGAGGCCTTCGCACATACTCATAAGCTTTAGGTGAATAAAAGTGAAGTGTTGTTGCAAAAATACAGAGCTCTTCTGAATATGAATTTGTGTTTTTATGAATTATACGCTTAAAAAAAGATTTTGGAATTTCCATTCCTGATTCTTCTAAACGATTGTAAATTTGGCCTGAAATTATATTCTGTTCTTTTAGGATATTTAACAGCCCACTCAAATTCGTTATTTGATGTTTACTTCTCTGCAACTTCCTTTGCAGATTGCGAACACAGGCACCTACTTTTTCAGTTGGTGTTTCGGTAACATCTTCATTTTCCTTGTAAATTTAAATAATAAATTGTAATAAGTAAAGCCCTTAATAATTGAATGAATGGTTTAATAAAGTGCAAATATAACATGTATTCTAATTTTGAGGACGATTTCCATACTTAACAAAAATTTACTTGTCATATAAAAACAATCTGAAATCACTCGTTGTGAGCGAGTAACTAATTGATAAAAAAATTATTTTTGAATTCACAATATAGCATTAAATATCAATATCGTTCTAAATATAATATTTCCATGAAATTATATCAATACAAATAAACTAAATAGCACTATGCATGCAGTATTTACTTGTAAAAAATTAAGAAATGCAAGAAAAGCATGCGCGTTTTCAAAAAAAAAAAAAAAATCCCACCACCAGAGCTACCTACGTTAGTAGGAGTTAAAAAGTCAACCTCCATAGGAATAGCATTTTTTGTAAGCTTTGTTCGCTCATATCTTCTACTTGATGCATACTACATAGATGTGGAGACTAGCAACGAATATCGTCATACTTAATATTAAGGTAATGACACCACTTTTTGGCTTCATTAATGTTCGATGGAAACCTTAAATTATCAATATAGCATTTCATAGCAATTTCTTTTAAATTTATTCCACAAAATATATTAAAATTCCGAACCACAAAAGTCACTTAATTTTCAATTATTTGAAATTTCGGCGAAATGCATGTAAACTACTGTACTGTACTTAATAAGCTTTTGAATGTTGGTACTTTTGGATCGAATGGTAAATAAAAAGAAGAATGAGGAAAACAATGAAGTTGAAAATAGATAACAAGATAACTTTTAATCTTCCCTCCTTTTTCGTCTAAGGATGATCCAGATGGAAACAACCTTTAATTTCCTGTTTTTCTATATTTATATACTACAAATTACGGAGGTTTGAGATTTTATAATTAATATTCTTCGTAAAATAAAATCATCCCCATATACTTGAATAGTTTTTCGTTACGTGAAACTTTATAATTAAGCAAAATGTGTAGCGTGGAAAAGGTTCACAGCCACTGTACGAAAATTTAATAAGAAGAAGGCATTAAAAACTGTGCCCATGTGAGATAGAGCATTGCGCGGTCCAGGAGTTATAATGTCATTGGTATTACGGTATTCCCCTTTAAACCATCTGTCATATTCCTTACGGTTTTAGAAACATATAATTTACGAATAATGTCGGCGTTAAAATATCCCATCTTCAAAGCACTACTTTCACTATTGGGATATTTTTGTTAACATTTTTCTGCCTCTCATAAAATAGATATTGATTGCTTTGATACTCTACCAACGCACACATATTAACGAATGCTGATGCTGCAAAATCACAGCACAGAAAACTTTTAATTAATAGCAAAGAATGCTTTGGCTGAGTAAAATCTCTTATAAATTTTGTTTTATGTTTCATGGAATAAATTTCTCTTAACATTGGAAAAAGAAAGCAATAGAAAGTTCGCTCAGCGAGCAGATATAACAATATAAGTACTCTAAAATAGCCTCAAAATTATCCCATTGTCCTTGAAATCAGCTGACACATTTTCCTATGCAACAGACAAAGATCATTATTTAGAAATACTTTCTTTCCCATATAAAAATAATAAGCTGCATTTTATAAGACACAGCAAGAATAAATTATAACAATAAATAGTGTTTTTTCACTCTAAACAATTGCTTCTTCCAGGAATGCAAGCTGTCATAATGCTGGAATATTTATTATTTTGCAAATTAATGGCGGCCTGAAAGTAAAAATTTTGATTTACGTAAATATATGAAAGCGAAATAATAAATACACCCTTTAATTTGCTCGCTATTAAAGTGAAGTGAAATGCTTTATGTTTAAAATGCTTCAAAATTAAAAACTCAATATTGTAAAAATAAGTGAAAAATGTGTTGCAGTCATTATGTTGTAAGTAAGGGCTTTTATGAAAGATTGTTGTAGTTATAAACTTTATAAACTGTTTATAAATTGTTTTTAATATAAAATGTACTTTCTTAAATTTGGAACGTGTTTATTTCATCATGTCATTTGCTAATTTCATTATACAATTAGTAAGTTAATTTTCCAAACATTGAATTTAAAGTTAAAATGCCCTAACAGTCGCCTATAACGAGGGGCAGAGAAATTGAATAGCAGAATAACCGAAGTCGTTAGCATCAGTGACATCCCAATGCAAGGGTTAATGAAAGCGTATTCGAATCCGAAAGGATATTCAATCAAAAATATAAATATGTATGTATCACATTTCCAATAACAATAATTCGTTTAATTTAGAGAACTCTTACACCATTTAAAATAAATTTCCAATTAACAGCAACCTAAGGTAAAGCTAATCACATATCTGAATTATGGAATCAAGCTTACAGATTTGAAAACTTTTCTTAATTAAGAAAACAAATAACGTATCGTAAGGACGCCCCTTTCTTTACATTAAGGTAGAAAGAACCCGAGTTACGTTATACACTTCGCTAATCATATTAATTAAAAGAAGCTCAGCACCCATCCTTATAATGCGCTACGCCTGGGAACTTATTTTGGCAATTTTCCACAATGCTGATCACTCCATGACACCCTCTAAGGTTTTATAAAGTTTTTGGTGGAAATGTTCAAAATTCTTGGTAGCTATCAGAATAGGTCCTGAAAATTAATTCGTGTGGTTTTTTTAAGATAGCTCAATTTAATTTTAAAGAGAAGGAAATGAAAAATAATTTGCTGTCAAATACAACTTTGGATACTCGTAATATTTTAAAACTGCCTTTAGGGTAAGTGGAAATTATTCGAGATCAAGGAAATCTATTAATTGTTTTTTTCCAGGTCTTGCTTTACACATTCAGAGCGTCCCAATAAAACTTCATATACACTTGAGATATAGTAAGTCCAGCCTTTATTTTCTATATTTAAATTTTCATAATTCTTGAATAGTTTATATGGCTATCGGAGGAGAAGAGAGTGGGTGTTTACTAGGGTTGCTTTTAAGATTGGTTATCTTCTTCTCAAGGAATTGGTAAATTTTGGCGCCACGTAGTGTTTTGAAAGTCAACGAAATCGATTCCCCCTTTTTATACCCTAGATGTAGGGTATTACAAGTTTAAGCAAAAGTTTGTAGCGCATAAAAATATTCATGATACACAGAAATAAACTATGTTGCCATTAATGGGAGAAGAAAAGAAATCGTGTAATTGGTGTCCATTTGTCTGTCCGTCTGTCCATTTGCCCATCCATTCGTTATCTCAAGAATACCTTAAGCTAGAGACTTGACGTTTGGTACACAGATACTTTATTAACCCACCGTGTGTATCGGGGGTCTTTAAAGAGCCCAACTGTTTCCCCAACATGAGCCACTTTACCCAGGGGAGAGCGTTTTATTTTCATAAATTATTCCACGAAAATTTTGCTAATATTCCGTTGTTAAAGTAGATTTGTTATACAAAGTTACACGTTTTGTTATAGCAATTAAGAAATGAATTAATGGAAGACATGAAATAATATTGTAACTACATTTATAAGGCTATAGTGTTTAAGAACTTCAAATTAAACGGTTTGCGGATGGTACCGAGATGGCAGATTTCAAGATGCAACTCCTGCAAAAGTTAAGAATGACAATATCAGAGTACTGCACGAAAATTAAAGTGCAAAATATTGACCCACGAAATATCTCAATTTGTGTAATTTTGCCAACATAGAGAAATTCAGTGGAAGGTGGTGAACTAAAAAGTCCATTTTATTTGAACCTTAAGGCAAGTATTTATACGACCTAATATTAAAAAAGCAATGAAACTATTTTATTGGTATAAAATTTAGTACAACGAACTATAAACTTTCGAACAAGTTTAAAAACTCTATAATCAGGAAGCATCACTCAGTCCTATAAAGGGGGCACAATGAGGTATCTTTCTTAATTTCCGGCAGGTTCTTGGCGGGTAAACCACGTTTGCCTTGGTGAACATAAAAATAAGTGGGAAAATATAAAGTTCAAGAATAAATAAGGACAAGAGGAGAATAGTTCATAAACGCCAGTATTCTAGAAAAAGATTGTAGGAAATGCAGGAAAACTGAGTACCAATCCACGGATAGGAGGATAAGGGGAGGAGGTCCCATTTTTTGGGAAAAATTTATATTTTACTTTAGAGTTTGTTTAGAATTCGTTATACAGTTGTCTGGCGGCCTCTCCACAAAATTTTCATATTTGTTTTTTGCTAAATGTGAGGAATAAATTTCATAAGATTTGAAACTTAACAGGTTTTGTGACTTCTTCCTTTTCCAAAAATCACATGGTGTTCGGCGAACCGTAAAAAGAAAAACGATTAATCAAGTTGAAGTTAAAAGAGATTATTTACCTGAATACCTGGGTCCTTAGCGGCCTTGAAATTTTGTTATATAACCTGAAATGAAGCAAATTACATAAGTTAGTACTAGTATTAAGAATTACGCATGTTGAAATTATAAAATGAAGGAATAAATATCAAACGTAAACAAAGTCTTACAATTATAAAACAACAACACTTTTGTAATTTCATCCAAATTCACATTTCAAACATAAACCAAACCCACAGAAAACATAAATTAACACAGATGATAACAATAACAAACGATTTAAGTGGTTTATAGCAACCGCAATGAAAATTATTATTTACGCCGCCTCTCTAAATATTACTAACCTTTATTGCTAGCCGGCTCTGCTCTGCACAATTGTGCATTATTAACATAACATGCTACTTTTGCAGCCGAAACTTTTGTTGACATACAGAAAATGTCAACTGGTTCATGCGCTCTTCTTTTTATCTGGGGTATAAATAAATGCACATCTCAGTCAAGATTTCATACTCGAATCAGACTCTTACTGGAGCTGATCTAGAGCGCTTGCATTGAGAGTGCAATTTTTAAGTTGTCTTGAAGCTAAAATTCAATATTACACCGAATTGAAGTGTAAATCCCTCTCCTTTGCCAAATATTGGCCCGCAAGTGGAAGACTTGAGTTCACTTCTCTTTTGCACTCGTTTTGGAGGCACTGCAGTTTAAATATTTACCACTGCACCGTAGTGAGGTGCTGCACTGCATTGTAGCGCACTTTAGATTTTATTTAATTAATTCGTTTTACTAATAATTACTTTTTCTCTTTTCACAGGTTTCACAGGTTAAATTGGATTATTTGGAATTGTTAATTTTTATTTTGCTTTTTATTTTAATTTTCTTTGAGTTGTTTTTATTTTGGTTTCTTTGAATTAGTTTTGTTTGAATTATTACTTTTTGAATTATTTATTATATGCCTTATTGTTTGATTTGGATTTTTATTTGGAATTGTTTTTGAATAAGTTTTTATTTGGATTTTCATTAATAAAATATATTAAAAATAATTTTTCTGTGCACTTTGATTCCGGCATATGTTTCCCCTTTTTTTCTGCTAAGCCACCAAGTGTGGACTTAACAGTTTGAATTTGCTATTTTTCCGCGACATTTGAAAATCACTGTTGGACTGCAGATTAGAGATGTCCTTGTCTTCAGTGGAATAAGGACAAATACATAAGATGTTATTGAGTGAGATAAATTTGTTAAAGATTATTATTTCTTTATTTTTTTTTGGTGAATTAAATTGCATTAAATTTAAGCTTAGTGGTTGAATTATAATAGCTGGCTAAAATGGCTGAAGTTTAGTATTAGCTATTGCAAGATTGAATTATAAGGTATTTAGTAAATAAATTGAATTGAAAACCAACACATAGTTGTTCTCATTTCGCTGCACTACCACCTCTTCAAACACATGATGCCTAAAACATCATTCATTTTGTAAGATATGCGAACCATTCCGTCTACTGAAGCTAGCGTATACGTATTTCTTTGAATCAAAACTTCTCTCCTATACGTTTTCAATAGAGCCTGTGTAATTGAAATAAAACCAATTTATTCTTTTTCAAAATATTTTTTGTGCTTTCTTTACGCATACAAAATAGATATTCACGGCTTTCAGGGTATACTACCGGCGAAAACTTTTGATTTATTTCTGCTTGTGAAACATTCGTTTGCTCAATCTACATTTAAGTTCTTTAAGGTATTGCCCAAACTCAGGGGACAACCCCATGATGCACACAGCACAGCTTAGTCGAAATGAAATGAGGAAAGAGGAGATTGGGAAATTTAAATCCGAAAAATTTTACTATATAACATCAAGGTAGCTTCGCAAGTACAATTTCCCTCAGACCACTGATACCGAGATAAATCACAGCGTCCTGCACAGAATTCGAATCCATGCCCCCAGAGGAGAAAATCTACAGACGATTTACTTGCCTTTACAACCTTTAAATGAGTTATTTTAAATTAGAGGTTATTTACGAGTTTTGGGGCTTATCATAAACGAAGTTTAATTTTAACTTGTTTCAGTATACTTGTGTGATTGTTTTTTTACATGCTAGGCATAAACCCTGTTTCACTTTTTCACAGTCATTTGAATTTTGAGTTTCTTTGCCTAAAACATACATTCCAGCACTAAAATCTCAAAATCTTTTGCCTAATATAGGTGCCAAATTCTATCAGGCTCAGTAATTTAACGGCAGTGGTAACTTTTGTGATGAGAGTAACTGAATTACCTAAAAAGCATAAAAGTTCCAGCAACTTGTGGACCGTTGGGCAATCGTAACGGTTTCCGAGATAAGGGGACTAAAAATTTGTTTGCTCCTTTTTTACGTTTTGGGCCATATAATTTCCAATAAACATTTGTTGCGTACAATTGTGGTGTCATTTTTTAGAGTAGATCCTAGGCTTTGCAAAGCGTCCTCATTCATTCCCTTACCCCTTTTCGTTTAAGAGCTACGAATATCTTCCAGCGAAATTTTGGAATTTTTAAAGAAAAATATACATTTTTTCCGAAATTTAGAGTCCTCATGTGATTTCCTTTAATTTGATATATCACATGTACCAACCTACCTCTTACCTTTTTTAAGAAAATCTACCTCGAAACCGTACCGTTTCCTGGCCCATTTCTATGAGCAATAAAAAGGGAAATCCCCGGAACAATAAAGAAGATAATTATAAGGGATGTAAAATAAATAAAAAAATTTTGGTTTTTCGGTTAAACTATTTCTTAAAATAGCACATAGCGCTGTTCAATGGCTCTGGTTAAATAGATTGCACTTAAAATTTTTCTCACCCTTTCCGCTGCCTCCAATATACTTCTCCTTAGCTGTTCTCTCGTGTCAATTTTTGTGTTGCAAACGTATTCCTTTATATATTTTATATAAGTACTAAATATATTAAATATAAGTAGTAATTTTTTAAATAAAACATTCAAAAAACGTACGCAATTTTAATTAAAGGAAATTTTAACATTAAAAAATTCCTAGTCTCTCTCAAATAAAAAAATGGGAAATTTTTATCATTTTAGATATCATTTAGACGTCTTTTCATCCTTGAGCACTATCTGACAGAGACCATTTTTGTTCACGTCAAGGGACAATATACCCTTATTGAAGAAATTTTGCTTATCGCAGACGGCTATGAAACCCTGTGTAAAAGATAGCAGCGAAGGTAATGAACTCTGTGTGTAAAGACGCAGTTCTTTGTTAGAGCTGTGATTGAATGGTGCTACTCTAAAGGAAAAGATCCATAATCGAGCTTTGAATGAAGGAAATCGATTTCTGTTCGTATAATCTCTTTTTTCCATTTACTAGGAGACGAGTATTTTTTGCAGGTAGCACTAATATAATATAAGAAGCTTATAAAATTTAAAAGGCATTTTGCTTGGCAGCAAAATGTAAATTCTGGTTAGATTCATTTATTTTATTTTCCCCTACAATGCACTAATTTATCATTTTCTGATATATTAAAAAACGCAGCTATATATATATATATTATAAATTAATATTAACAAGCACAAAAGGCGTATTTCTTAGCGAGTAGTAAGATATACACAATTTGTCTGTCTATAGCAGCAAAGGGCAGTAGCGAAATGAGGACAACATACTAATATAACAAAATTAGCATTAGGTTCAGTTTTAGTATTGTAATATACATTGATAAGTTTCTATAATACAAACGTCAGAACTATAATTCCGTCTAGAGGCATTCAGATTAAATTGTAATTCTTACAAGTTGATAAGCAAAGGAGGTAGTCTTCCCAAATTACAACCATTAAATCTGAAGGATACTTTACTTTGACCTATCGCTCATATATAAGCGAATACTCATACTGGAGCGGTGCTAGCTTATTATATCCTCGAGGAACACAGCTTTATTTTTGTGTTCACATGCAACTTTATTCAGCTTATTTAACTCGACGTGAATAAGTGATTCACAAATCAGGAAGAGTAAAATATTGTGTTTGAATAGTAGCAGCGCCACATTTCTGAAATCGTTACAATCTCAAATTTTGGTGTTCATATTTATAGGATAAAAAACGCGACTCTTATGTTCATGGCGTATCATAGAATGATTCTGCAAAGATTTTTGGTTATATTTCAGATGATCATGTAAAAGTTTCTACTCATTCGATGAGCATTGGATCGTCAGGGGCGTTCTTTGCCATAATTGCTCAATATTCATCCATTGTATAAAGGAGCTGGTACATGAAATCACCTGGAAATTAACAGATAACCTGATCACCAATCACTCACCTTCCCTGTTCCGACGTAATATGACCTAAGTCGTAATTCCCGCAACGAATAGCACACACCTTGAGAAAGGAAAGACCCATTGTTTAAAGATCGACTGATTCTGAATTTTCGGCCAGGTTCCTAGAAACCGTCAGATATAAAATGCGAAAATATAATCACTCACCTGCAAACTCATGGAGTTTAGCAAAGCTACGATGATGATGGGATAATGGAAGCACATCATACCTCACCTGCAATGTCGTCTAATAGAGTATGATAGAATAAGTTAGCGTAGGAAGTTTTGGAATTTCTTTCTTAAATAGGAATAGGTAACTCGCTTAGTAATAGGTAGGAGAATTTAGTATATACAATAAGATAAAACATTCGATCACTTACGCTCTACTATTGAATTGTGTGAGATTTATATACCGGGGGGAAACAGGTATCTCACGAAACTCTATCTGTCCATTATCTGAAGAAAATGGGAGTTCTTATCATTATAATTAGGATGTTAAATTGTATTATATTTGCCTTGTCCAATTTTCTTCCGAGCCCTAGTCCAAACAAAACAAGTGGCAACTTCACTTAACTCTAGGTAAACGAAAAACACGGGATAACTACACGAAAAGCATTACGCCGCACAAGAAAAGTCAATTAATATCAAGTTTTCAAGACAGGCCCCAAACACCAAGCAAATAGAAAATCGCGGAAATTTTCCTGAAAAATGCCAAAAAGATACTTTTCGAAATTTTTAAGGAAAGAGAATTTTCCGAGAGAAAAGAATTAGTTCCCCATTATTCTGGATAAATGGAGGATATAATAAGCTAATAAAATAATTTTTACAATATGAACCGATTCCTACCGCTTGTAAACCAATTCTAGAAGTTTACCAAAATAGGGGTCGAAAGTCCTAATAGCGGCACATTTCCTACCGAAGTGGTTACTCGGAAGACTGAGACTCCAGCGTAAGTAGCATAGTGTGACACCATTGTGAAAGTTATCACCACTGTGAAAGTTATAGTAGGAAAAGTTGGAAGTAGGAAGGAAAACCAGGAGTGTGGGAAGAAGCCAGGAATTCGGAAGAAATCTAGTATGGCGAATGGAGAGAACAGATTACAGGCCCATATCTCTACTGCCCTGTCAGCCCCGCCTGTTAGAAAAGATCCTCGCCGAGGGACTGACTACCCATGCAAAACAACATTTACACCATAGCATCCATGAATTTAGGACAGGACGAGGAACAACCTTCCTCCTACTAGATCTGGAGAACAAAATAAAAAAAGGTTTTAACTACAAAAAGGATAGTTATATCCTCTCCCTGGATTTTGAGAAGTCAGGGTAAGTGGAGAATTTATAATATGCCAGCCGGCCATATGGGGTATAGACAGCCAATTCATAAAACCATCTCCAGCTTCTTTACAAGAAGAAGTATAATAGTCTAACAAGAAGAAGTATAATAGTCAGGGTCAATGAGATCCTTTCCCAATCCCACCCGATAGCAAATATCAACCCACAGGGTTCCCCGCTGTCTGCCATACTATTTAATGTCTTTACTCATTCTCTTAATACACGACGAATGAGGACATACAGACAATCACCAGACGAACGACTACATGTGGCGTAACCGGCTGACCTCATCCGTTGCGCAGGGACTAGCTACTGGTCGTGTTCAGGGCTAGTCCTCTGCATTGCATTTGTTAGGTTTAAAAATATAAAATATAAATTTATATATGTAGATATTAAAGTTTGAAAACTTTAATCTTGTTTTAAAAATCCAGTTAATTTCATTTCGGAATTTGGGCGCTTTAATCTTGTTTTTAAAAAATCCTAATAATTTTATTACGGAATTTGGACACCATCTTCAAACGCAAGGTTTGGAAGAGGCATCTTCAGGTCAGTTGGTAGTGCTGACGTAAGATACAACCAAAACTACCACATATAGAAATAGAAAGTGCTGCCTACCTCCCCCATAATAAAATAGAATACCTGCTATACAGGCGGAAATTACTCAAGTACAATAAGATACCAATCAGCTCTCCATAAGGCGTTATAGGAAATTAGAGAACTAGAGACCCCTCTCCCCCCAATAACCCAGAAGAATACCCCCTCTTCCGCCTCTGGTAAATATTCCTTACCTTATTTTTAGCCGCCTCTGCCCAAATAACCTCTTAATAATGCACATTTTATGCATTATTACTACAACTTGCTGCCTTTGGCAGCTAAAACAATTGTTGAGATATTGAAATGTCAACTAGCACATGCGCTCTTCTTCTTTTTTGGGGTATAAATAGAGGCACCGAGTAAGCTAGAATTCAGACTCGAATCAGACTCGCAGTGGAGCTGATGTAATAAGCGCTTGCAGTGAAAGTGCATATTTGAGCTGTTCTGAGGCTAATTATTCTAAATTACACTGAATTGAAGTGTAAATCCCTTTCATTTGCCAAGCATTGGCCCGTAACTGAAAGACTTGATTTCACTTCTCTTTGCGCTCGTTTTGGAG
Organism: Dasypogon diadema; assembly: GCA_006980735.1. NCBI lineage: Eukaryota > Metazoa > Arthropoda > Insecta > Diptera > Asilidae > Dasypogon > Dasypogon diadema. Next base: position 30,501 of record QYTT01088066.1, on the reverse strand, counting down.
GCATTAAAATTCAAACCTCTTCCTAATCCCACGAACTATATATAGTCCCAATCCTTCTAGCACCTTTAGTCTTGCAGCAGACTCGTATTGGAGCTGTGGGGCTAAATTGCACTGCATTGAAGTGCAAATTAACATTTGAATTGAAAGTGTTCGGCAGCGCAGCACTGCTTTGAAGTGCTTCTTCATAAATCTTTGGGAATTACTCCCCCGTGTTTTTTCAGTGCGTGAAGCACTTCTTTTTAGATACTTTACTGCACCGCAGTGAGGTGCTGAGTTCTGAAGCGCACCTTTGATTTATTTAAATAATTTTACTAATAATTAATTTCTTCTTCCTTTTCACAGGTTAATTTAAATTGGATTGATTTGGATTTGGTTTATTATTATTTGGAGTTTCGCCTTTTATTTATTTAGTTTAATTTTCTTTAAGTTGTTTTTTATTTTTGCTTCTTTGAATTGCTTATTTTATTAGTTGCTTTGAATTGTTTTTATTTTATTTATTTGCCTTATTATTTGTATTTTTGATTTGAATTGTAGTTATAAGCTTTTTATTTGGCTTTTAATAAACTATAAATAAAAATTTGATTCTCTGTTTTTGTTTGATATCCGGCACCTGTTCCCCTTATTTTTTGCTAAGCCACCAAGTGTGGACTTAACAACCACCAACGGCGTAAACGAGCGAAGCACAATCTCCAATTACATGAAAATAGGCAGTGGACCATTACATACGCTGAATGGTCGTGGACGAACGACGACGAACGTGGTGACTAAGCCAGGGTACGGAAAGCTCGCTCGCGAGCCGGCTAGCTCACGAGCCCTCTAGGAGCTCACAGCCCCGGGAGGTTCGCGCTCGGAGCAGCTTCAAAGGCTCTTCAATTTCCGGATCTGGCTCTGAATCTGAACGCGAGCCCTGTTAATATTTCAAGCTCGCTCGTGAGCGAGAGCTGAACAGACAGTTCATGAACTAAGTTTACTTAATAACAAGTTATGAAACTGAGGATATTTCCGATTGGCTCCCGTTTACGCCATTTAAATCGAAAGAGACATGAGATAAATAAAAAAATAAAATTGACTGAAATTCTCCGAGAAAATTTTTATAAACTAAGAAAAGAAATATGGTACCCGAAGTTGCAAATGACAGGTTTTCCGATAAACGTTTGCACTTGCATCGTTTTTAAAATTGAAAGAAACGCAAGGGTTTCCACAACCCTTTTTCTTGGAACTGCGGTTTTTTAGACGTTATACCTTAATTGCTGTTTGCAGTTTTATGTTGTTAAAAAAAATGCAACTACCTAATTAAGTCGTCATTCCGATTGTCCTAATATATTGAGTGACGGGCCAAAGTTGCCTCGCGACGGCGAAGGATTAATATATTTGTAAAATTCTATTGTAGTATTTGACACCATTTACTGATTAACGAAATTAAGTAATTGTCCAATTCATAAAATTAATCCATTAATTTACAAAAATACTTTATCGGCAAAATCAGCCAGCAAACATTTGTAGTCAGGAACCAAGAGTTCTAGCTGTTCAGCTGCTCTTTTATCTCGGAGCTATAGCTAATCTGGCTGCTAGATTGGAGTTTTTGCCTATTGACTGCTTCTAGGATTTCCAATTGGTAGAAACTGGTGACTCTGGGTGGACTTTACTTAGTAAAACTACTGCACTATAATCACTTTTAAGTAATGCAGCGACTGAAACTTACCATCTGCTTCTTAAAAAGATATGCGGACGTGAATATAAGAAATGCAAAGATGAATTGATTTTTGCAAATAAAAAAGTCTATCATTAACCGACGAAAAAAAGGAAATACTTAACTCCACGCGCATATTTTTTTATGTATGACCACGCATATCTTTTTACAGAGTAGTCCGATATTGATGATTCTGTGTTTATTGGATAGTGTATACCTCGAAGTTGGTTGCATTTAAATTTGAAAAAAATTCCCCTGCTAAGGGTAGAAAAATAGGGAATGATTTATTATATATAAAGAAAACTCCGCATTAATTTCAATAGTCTCAAAAGTTTATTTGTACTGATGTTAGATACACAGTTCACAGTGTTACGAAAAGAACTCCATCGGAACTAATATTCGGATTTCGTCCTAGGGCTGCACCTGACGCAAATTTGTCACTAGAAGTAAGTGAAGGACGAAAAACAATAATAGATTTGAATGAAGCTCGATGAGAAGCTCTTGATCGTGTTAGGGAAGATCAACTCAAACAAAAGGAAAGGTTTGATAAGAAGAGAAAGCCAGCACGAAAATATAACGAAGGTGACTTAGTGGTAGTTCAAAAGCAGACTTTTGGAGATGGACAAAGCCGGAAACTACTTCCGAAATATAAGGGACCGTTTATGATTAAAAAGGTCATTGGAAAAGATCGCTACGTTATTGCGGAACTACCAGGAACTTATAGAAGCCAAAGAGCATCCTACGAAAGTGTTGAGTGTGCCGACCACATAAAACCCTGGATTGAGCCTGGTGAGAAGTCAGATGATACGGATGAAGAGGAATGAACGAGGACGTTCATCGTTTTAGGATGGCCGAGTTGTCAGAGTAAAACATGTAAGTGCATAAAATTAGTTTGTTTATTTAGGTAGAAACTAGAGATACCCTTCAACCCAAGACGCCTGAACAGGCGACAACGGGGACAGATATGACGGCAAAGGAAACGTCCTGAAAAAGTTAAATAACACCTGCTGGGAATAATAAAAATAACTGAACTGGTCGCGAGGTTGGTCAGCCAAATTTGGTAACTCGCCCTTCATTCAGTTAGTGAAGGCGAAATTGTGAAGACGCGGAAGTAACGCAAAGTTTGTGTGTGATATTAAAGTAAATAATAAGGATTCAGGCGGGTGGTATTATGGGTATTTAGTAGAGTACATTACAATTTAGATTAACCACCTGTAGTTGGTAGTTTGGTTTTGTTTAATAGCTTGCTAATTTAAATATATCGTGGGAGTGGTATCCAAGAGTAAGTGTGGTTCCTTGACACTGGTATGTCCGTGCAGCCCACCTTGTACACTGGTATGTCCGTGTACATTTTGGGGAAATCCTCAACCCAAGCACTGGTATGTCCGTGCTCACTCCGGGTTATCTGCGGAAACTCTTGCCAGCCACACCACGAGATAAACTAGAAAACTAAGTCAGCCACACCACGAGATAAACTAGAAAACTAAGTAACCACTCACGGAGTATTAAGTACTCACTTTTTTTTAACACCTTTCTAGGAGACCGACCGAGTCGGAAGCCAGGGGCCAGAAGAGGCTGTTAGAAATTAAGATGAATTTCATAGTCAACTCAATAGTACAGTATGAAGTTTCTTGCATTTCTCTTTGACTCAAATATTTTCATTCCTGTATTCGCATTAACACTCTTTATGTATGTGTGAATCATTGTAGTATCATTCCTATCACTTTTTTTATCATTTGTTCAGTTCTGAATTGTACTCGCTGAAATAAACATGAAATATAAAATACGTGGTCTTTGAAGTCGATAGAAGCACCAACAGGAATTTTATGGCTTTGATTGTCAGAAATTAATTTTGACAAATTTTTAACTTTGCTTACTTGAATCTCGACGCAGAAGTAGTAGTAGGTAATTATATTCTACAACAGTTACTAGTTAAAGTAAGGTAGGCAAGTAAGTATTTTAAAAGTAATCTAAAATTAAGTAGGTAGTAAATTTTAGCAACAGGAAATTAAAAAATAAAGTATAGAAACTGCAGCAACGATTAATCAAGCTCAGATAATTAAGCCATACTATTATGCTTATATACTCGAATGTGTAAATATTTCGTATTTTTGCTTCTTGAATATCCATTTCTACATCCATTTGAATTAAATTTACATCCATTGATTAGTTAGGCAGGTGGTCTAGTTAAGTTGTATACTGTGTTCTCTGTGCTTTTTTTGAGCATATACGAAAAAATATAAATGACTCTCTCTGCTTTCCCAGGGCTAAAGAAGCGAAGAATGCTAAAGGCCACCACCACCCCAGTACAAAAAGACCAGCCGCCATGCAGGTGGGTCTTCATGATCAACCCCTTTCCCTCATCTCTTCCTTTCCTTTTTCCTCTCCTGAATACCTTAGAACCGGCATGATTTCTTTGTAAATGGTGTGCCAGTTATTTTTGCATTAAATGCAATTCACCACAAGATGGAGTCACTTGGTGGACATAAACATTCAAATTGAATTAAATTTTGAAGTGGAATTCACTTCGAAGAACACTTGAAAAATGTCCACGTGAATAGAAAATTTCTCTCTAGGTGAAAAGAATGTTTATGTCCACCAAGTGACTCCATCTTGTGGTGAATTGCATTTAATCCAAAAATAATTGACATGATCAATTTTCATGAGGAATTTGAACTAATTATTCTCCCTCATGTGATTTGTAATAATTTCCTTCTGAAATTATTCAAAGAAATAGAAAATTTGTGACTACTCGTTGTAGTGTCTGTGCCAGGCAAGTCGATCAGCGCACTGACGATGATCAAGTTGACTTGCTGTGATGGAAACACTTTCTTTTCACCTAGAAAGAAATTTTCTATTCACGTGGACATTTTTCAAGTGTTCTTCGAAGTGAATTTCACTTCAAAATTTAATTTAATTTGGTGTGCCAATGACACCAGGCGGGTTTGTCGCTTGACCCACCCCACCCTCTCCCCCCATTCATCTCTGATGGCGTAGAGTAACCTGAGTAAGTATATGTAAATGATCGTTTTGTGATGTCGTACAATCATTACGGATTTACTTTTACACACATCTTGCACAAGTTGTCTGTTGAGAAGACGCATCCACGCCCCACGATTTTATTTTAGTCTGATTAATGCTCTGGTGAGTGATGTGATGACTGGTACCTGGTACCTACCTAATTAATTTTAAGCTTTTAGTACATTATCTGAATCATTATTGTGTTTCTTTACAATAAAACCGTTTAACTTAAATTTTTTTACTTATGTTATTTAGATCTTTGTTTTAGTGAGTCACAAATGAAACTTTTATTGCATCCATTATTCTTAGCTATAGTTATAATTTATCACAGTTATGGAGTGGAACGCAGCCAATTTTATATTCAACGGGTGATCAGAAAAAGTAGGAATGGCAATGACCGAATTAAAACGATGAGGGTTTTTCCTGTTTTTATATTTAATTGTTTTCTTGCACCCATCCAGAGGCATCATCAGTGTAACAAAACAATATTTAGTTAAAAAACGGACAAGTACGGTGCGAAATTGGAAAAAATTTGCTGTTTCTCTCTATTTAAAATGTTTTTCCAAATTTTAACAAAATACGTTAGGGTGGCTTATCATGATGTGGAACTATACGGCACATGCATATATGTATTCTTTTACAAACAGAAACGGTATTCTTTTACTCCCTTACCTCTTTGCCAAATATCTCAAAAGTTATCGCTAACTTCACAGAAAAAAAACAACAAGAAATTTTGCTTAACTGAATACTCCGTCCAAGTCCAACCCTCTTTGTTCTAGCACGTTTGCTTTGTTTGTAAGGCTACAGTTTTCAATAGCAGAAATGACGAGAGTTTTTAATCCGAAAAGAACCCCATGTTAGCTTTAATTCTTCCTTCCATGGGCTTACTTCTTGCAAAAATTGTAAGCGGTTTTTATTCACCTCGTGAGGACTATCAAAGTACTTTAAGAACTGTAAAGAGTTCCCTTTAGTTTTAAGGTGTTCATAAATCACGGGCAGTAACAAAAGTTATTTGCGCTACCGATGTTTCTACGACCGTAAAAACTAAAGGAACTTGGAAGTGGTGCGTTTTAATGCAAAGAGCCTCAAGGTACTTGAAAAGCAAGTACAAATGGTGTGATGAGATTTATCGCAGCTGTGGGAAAAGTAAAAAAATCAGTCTTGAAGAAAACTAAAATTAAAGAAACTCACTGCATAAATTTTATGGCTCTCCACTAATTTTTAAGGTTTATGTCCAGGTTTATCAATTTGTTTGCCCTTACACGTGCTGCAGCCTATAACCAGCAGACATTAATACAATCTTTGCCATCATAAATTTCAACTTTTTATCAGAAGAACATACTCAGCTACGTGTTAGACAACGCAATATTGTGATCAATAAATTTCTTATTGGTAATTGTTGGTGAGTAGCATGCTAATGTTCCCGAATTAGGCCGTTTGTATGCATTGACTCCATGTCTTCATTCCGAACTAAGGCAGGAATATTATTTTTCCCTTGGGTTAAATTTATGACGCTTTAAAATAATTATATTAGGGACTATGCTTATGTGTATTATAAACCGAGTTATTTTCTGATATGGTAAATGCCGCAATGTGTGTATACACTTGAATATTATAAATAACGAGATACTTTAAAATTCCAGGTGCAATATAAATGGAATTCTGATAGTCAGATACATGAAATAAAATTAAAAAAAAAGTACTTTATTACGGTCGAACCGTACTCTTTTATTGTCAAAATCAAACTTAAAGTTACTTAATTCTAATTACATATTTTATGTCAGACCCTGGCGTCAGAACATCTCCGGCGAGAAGTGACTTGGCTGAAAAGGTGTCGCAAGGTGTTGCGTGTTGGGTGATGTGGAATCACGTGTAGCCGCAGTCGAGCCGCGTAAAGTTTAATTTTTAATATTTGCTGCGTTAACTTATAAAAAGAAATTTTAAAATAAAATAATTCACACTAAACCCGAAGTAAATAATGTAGATAAATTCTTGTAAATCAAAATTTTAATTTATTGAGTTGCATAAATTATATTTTATTATTGAAAGAAGAAGGAAAGCTATAATTGGCTTAAGGGTAAACTCCTACGAAAATTCTATGATTTTTCACAAAATTTCCTAAAATTTTATTACATAAAATATTCCTTACATTTATGTTTTTTTGCAACGTTTTTTAAGAAAGTCTTAGTCGACAACATTAGTCCACGACTTGTAGAACCCTGTAGATTCTTATAATCGCACTTCTAAATATTGCATTATGGAAGTACATAGTACCTATTTTTATTAACGCATACAAATATTCATGATACACAGAAATAAAATATATTTCCATTAATGAGAGAAGAAAAGAAATCGCTTGGTAGATGTCCATCAGTCTGTCCGTCTGTGACTTGATATTTGGTAGGCAGGTACCTTACTAAAACCGAAAGATCAAGTTCCTAAATGGCTCAATTTGGACAACTCTTTCATAGGGCTGCCATATGATAAGAATTCGAAAAGGCGCCGTATTGATGGGCACGTTTTATTTCATTAATTCGTTTTACTCATATATCGCTTTTTCCTTTCTGAAGGTTAATTTTAATTCGAACTGGATTTTTATTTTGGGTTTTTAGTTTACTATTTGAATTATTTATTAGTTCACTTGTCTTCTTTATTTTATTACTAGTTTTTAGTTTTCGTTTTGAATTATTTATTTGCCTTATTTAGCATTTTCTTTATTTGAATACTTTAGATACTTTTTTGGATTTTTTATTTTAATAACAACACACAAAAAATACGTTCTCAGTTTCATTTAATTCCGGCACCTGTTTCCCTTGTTTTTTTTGCTAAGCCACCAAGTGTGGGTTTAGCAAATGCCTAATAAATTTTTAGCCTAAAAATATTTTATTAGCCAGAAAATTTTCCCTATAGAAAGGGATCAAAAATCGACTTATAATTCTTGAGAATTCCCAGCAGAATTCGCCATCGGAACTAGGCACATTTGTCGGGTTTTAAAAAATTGATTCAGTTGAAGCGGGTTAAAAATTGATTTAAGAATTTGACGAATTCAAATAAAGTTTCTGACCTAAACAACACAATATAAAAATTAAATGAATGAGAAACGATAGTTGGAAATTATTTTCTGGACTGATTTGTTATTTTGCCCTAATAGGCGCAACAGGAGCTATTTTGCACAGCAGATTTATGGTTTAAATATCAAGTGTCAACATACTATTCTTTACAAATTCGAGAAGTACTGATTGCAAAGTAAATGGAATTGCTGGAGGAAAGGTGCACTATCTCGTAGTTATGAAAATACTTAATATTGAATCTGTTAAAATCGTTTGATTTATCGAAAGACCAAACTTCATAAGATAGTCGTGTTATATAAATATCCAATTACATTCATATATTCCATTCTCTTGTTCAATCACTTCAAAATATGTGCACAAAATATTTCTTAAATGAAGGTACAGTCGTTGTAGTCGAATTTCTGTTCTCATTAAAATGTGGCATCTGCAGCCGTTTTGAAAAGTCCCATCAAAACTTTCCAACTTGAGCTTCTCACACCAAATCCTTGAGGATATTGTTAAGAGTTCAAAGTTCATCGTTTAGATTGCACTCATATCCAAGAAATAAGGTTGCACATGTTGAACCGTAGATAATAAGTGTGGCATTATATTTGCCTCTAAAGTAGTAGCATTATAATCGGCATTCGATTTTTAATACATTTATAGGTGCTTTACAATTACTAAATCTCCCCTTTTTATGAAGTGAATCGTAAATCTTTAACTAAAAGTTTATTTTCACCCTAGGTGCAAAAAGTCCCGTAAAACTTTTACTCCTCTCTGCTGTGAATAGAAATTTTATTCAGGATGTTGTCTTGAAAGCCTGCCGTTCCCAAAATTGAATCTAAACTATAGAGGCCTCAGGCAACTGTGTTATTGAATTTGTTTGGAACAAATAAATTAGTTATGATCTTGGATTTCGAACTTTTCATCACAAAGCATACTTATGTATGCACGAAGCAATAGAAATATTTATTTCAGACTTCAAATATACACTAAACCATTTCTTGTTTATTTCATAAACTTTACTTAATATTGTTTAAAATTCGCATATAAAATAGCTATACTATGCTCAAGCTACGAAGACATTCACTTTTGCTATGTTCCGAGTAGACACTTTGGGGCGGTTAAGATTTTATTCATTTTAATGGAGTTAAAAGGAAAACTATCACAGGTAAGTAGGCTCTACAAGTTAACGAGTAATAGTCGACCAACTAGTAAAAAGGAAAATTTCATACAAATTCCATTGCAAATTACTTACTTACATGAAGTTGTTAGTTGTGTAAGACAGATAGTAAATATAAATTTATGAATTATGTAAAATTATGGAAAAGTAAAATCATAACATCCTTAGTAATAATAATTCTTAAATTAACACTTAACGGACGTGTCGAATCTGCTCTGTCTTTCCTAGTTTCCGGGCATTTTTCAGGGGAATTAAATAAACATGAATGTATGGATTTAAAGCGTTGTAGTTTTATTAAATCAATTATATTTCTTATAATATTTTATAACGGTATTTATTAAAACATTTAGTATTTCTTAAGCGTGTGATATGCTGTAAAACATTCACCTTTATGAAGTTTCGCTCCTTTTTCCTTGCGAACTGCAGACTTTGCATGGTTTCTAGGGATACTTTTTGCCTGTTCCAACAATTTGCCTAAGGGTGTGCTGCCTCATGTTTCCTGACAATCTACCGTCTGGATCCACTCTTGGAGTTCTTCTTGTTGGTTGAATACTAGTATCAGTTTCCTCAGAATCAGAATCATTTATTTGCTTATCAAGATCCTTACTAATTCTTTTAGAAAAGTACTGTAACTTATCCGCGTGTTTCTGTTTAATTTCTTATAAGTTACTAAGGAATTGAAGAAAACGGAATTAAATAGAAACAAAACCGCTCTATTCGTCCATTTACTAGTTTTCCTCATAATACCGCAATATGAGAGGTACTGGTCGGCCCTATCTACACCTTTCATATATTTGTTATAGTCATTAATGCAATTTGGTTTAATAACATCTCTTCCATCTCTAGTCTTTTTATCAACAACTATCATGCTAGCATCATGAATTGAGGATATCATACGAACTTCTCTTATCTTTCCATATTTGTAATAAGATATCACCTTTTCGCCGGTATATATAGGTTCACCTTTTTTAAAAATTTTTGATTTTTCTCTCAATTCTAAAGGAAAGCCTCCACAAACAAAGGAAAGTTATTTCCTTGTAAGAAGGCGTTCTGCTATATGTACGCTAAAAGTTATCTTGGTACAAATGGTGCCGAATATCTAAACAATTATCTAATAAAGAAAGTATGGTATTCTCGAGGGTATTCTCTTCAGCTCAGTAAATTTTAAAATTAATTATATAACCAGTAAGCCGTATTTATTAGGTTTATCAGGGTTATAAGTTCTAATCCAACGCACTCAGAAATAGACTTTGGATTACTGGGTAGTTGTTGTACACCAGAAACAAGAAAAGGATCTAGAGACATAAACTTGTCTTGAGGTGCCCATTCATTTCTATTTAAATCATGATCTTCAAATTCACACTCCGAAGAAGGTAACCTACGTGCAATTTATTTCCTGGGAGAAAAAAATCCACTGTCATCACTTTCTTCATCAAGGTTTTCAAACTCAACATCATTTCCGGATAAGTTATCCGTATAAATTGCCTCATCTTCCGCAGAAAACTCTTTGCTGCTTGCCATTTTTATGGTTATAAAACTATTTAGAAATATTTCCTAAAATCAAAACTACGCCGTAGAATCAACAGGCAGATAGTGCTATAACTGATAGTATCAAAAAAAATAACAATGTGCATAAAAGAAAACCCTAATCCAGCATACTAAAAATTCATGCAAAAACGTAGATCTACGTGGTCCGTCCTAGGAAGTCACAATGGAAAAATCTACGGGGCCCGTCCGTTAAGTGTTAATAACAATGCTTACATTCGAATAACGCATTGGACTGAGCGGCACTTGCCGGTACGGGACCTGCACGCGGGGGGAGTCGAAGTAACAAATCGAGGGGCAACCGCGCTCATAAGCGCGAACACCCAGATGTTGTTCGGGTGTGCCTCGAAATACTAAGTTTTGCTAAGTTTGCGATTTGCGCTTTGAAAGTTTAGAAATTTTCGATTCGATTAGTTTATTTGAGTTGAGTATCGTTGAAAACCTTAAAATTCAATATACTGGCCCCTGTAGATGTTATTAGCCGTTAAACCGTGAACTCAATTAATACAGGGTGTCCCAAAAAGTAGTGATAATCGGAAGCCTGGAGGTAGAGCGTCCCTCGGGGAACCCAAATCACCCCCATGTATGTTCTACGATTTTTCTTAGTTTTCGAGTTATTACAACTTTAATTGGGAAGTAAAAATAAGTAAAAGTGAGAATTAAATAAAAATAATTATTTTATTGTGAAAAATTACAAAAAGTTTTCAAAATGTCTACCTTCCCTTTCGACACATAACCGACAACGACTTTAAAAAGCAAATGATTCATATTGGAAGCGAAGATTGCAAGAAATCTAAGTGTTTCAGGTTAATTAATACACAAAATAATTACGAAATTTCATTTTTAGCATATAAAAGCTATCTGCGTTATGAGATTCCACTCATAACCATTAAAAGTCTAAACAGTCATATTTCAACCTTTTAAAGCCTTAACGGTTAAAACCAAATATTTTAAAGTAGAAATATTGAATTTTATTAAAGAAAAATATTTTACTTGTTACAATTTCTAGTTTTACACCCGATATGTGACAAATTGTCAGTTTTCGTCAGGAACTGTCGCTGGCTTCAAAAATTCCTGATCACACGAGCCATCCTAATTACTTTCCTGCAAACTCAGTTTTTCGCGCTTCCAAGGTACGTTTAATGAGACAGGATGAGTTTTAGAAAATAAAGAAATTAAAAGAAAGTGCTAGGAAAGTTATAGTGAAAAAGTGTTTTCCAATAAAGATAAAAAGGGAAAAGCTAGGGACTTTCTCGTTTTCTTTATGAGATGCAGTTCTTGTGAGAACAGTTTAAGTAGTCGGATTTGAGGTAATAGCTAAACTTGTATGAGGATCATACGAAATTGAAAGCTAAAAGAGATTTGAATATCTAAAAAGGATTTCATTACTGTCCACGGCTTAACCAATCAAAAAATTACTACTATTCCAATATCATTGAAAAGTGATGGGAGAAAAACAGAAAACACAAAATGTCGAAAATACTTTCTGCAAAGTCAAGGCACATAAAAACTCCACACATAAGAGGAACAAGAAACCAAACTGGAAAAACCGAAACATTCTTGCAAATTTACTATATGTCATCTGATAATAGGTGCGCAATGTGCAATGATCAACATAACATTGTTACGCACTTTTCTGCGCGTAAACGTTTTCCCAGGCTAGCGTTGGAGAAGGTGTGGGCTATTTTGTGCGCTGGGCCTGAACACCTGGGCACCACGCGGTTTTGTCACCTGAAACCACGAACTCAGTAACCTAAAAGGGGTAGCACAAAATCTAGAACAAAGTTCGAACCAGCCAGCAAGGTTATGCACACTTTGGAACCAATGAAATACTCACATTCGCGAATATGTTTGGGAAAATGAATTCAAAACATAAAAAATATTGAGGAAAGGATACTTATCTTTTTTTCGAGTCCCGTCCTCTCCTGTTTCGGCCTCCTTACACCACCACTCCTTTTGACTTCTTGTTTTTTTTTCGTTACTTCTGCTTCCTCAGAGATGGTTTTTGCTCGTACTCCTTGCCGCAAGTTTTACTTCTTATTCTCCACTACTCGTTAACTTGTCTTCAAGATATGTTCTCCTTTTTATTATTTACGTACTACTGACGCACTTTCTGCTTCCACCAAACTTTAGAAAAGGGACTGAGCGCTTCACCTACCGAAGCTTTTATTGTAAAACGGCCACTATTCGCACCTCCACCCCCTATTCCGTGAACTTTCTTAAATCGGTTAAAATCGGTTCAATATTTTTATTTTTTTTTCTTTCATTTCCGCTTCAAAAACATTCTTCGTAAATCTCTTAGCTTCCTGGTTATTCGGAAAAAATTTTCCTTTGCTTAGTTTCGCAGATTTTATGTTAAAAAGGCGACAGGTGACAGTTGGCCTCGGGGGTGATTTCTTCTGGTTAGGTATTTCCGGGGCGGAAGGCATACAAAATTATTCTTCGGGTTACGCCCAGTCCGTTTTTATCATTTTTATGCTCGGGAAAATAAAGTTCGTCTCTAAATTTGTCAATGTTTTGTATCGGTTGTGAGGTTAAGTGAGTTTTGTTATTCGTGTGGTATTTGAGGTGTAAGCCGAAACAGGTGAGTTTATTTTTTAATAATTACATTATTTGAATGTTTACCAGTACCATTTCCTCATTTCAGGACTCCGATTTTAAGTTCCTGTGCAGCTCCGTGCCTGCCTTACATTTAAGAAAACCAAGGTAAGTAGAAAAATATTTTCCTAATTTGTTACAATCTAACAAACTTAAATCTAATTCCAGGTTTCCATGCTTCCGTTTTATTATTGCAAATATTGCTCCGGATATATCTAATATCAGGATGCGGCAGTGGACAGAGATTAGTCCTTTGCAAAGACTGATTTGCTTCTTCCTCTTATAGGCGAAGTATTTTATCATCCCCAAGGGCAAGATAGGTAAATTCTACTTTTATTCTTCCGGTCTCAGGTATAACTAACTTCATCGACGACGTGGTCCCACAAGGAACGTGATCTCGGAAGGATCGAGGAGCAGAAAACGAAGGACGAAGATCATGTTAGAGGACCACCCAACGCGTATAGAGGACTATAGGTAAGCTTTCCTTCCAATGGGTTTCTTCGTTTTGCCCTTTTTCTTTAAACTGAAAATTAAACAAAAAAAATTTGCAGAATCACTCAAATCAATTTAAAGGACCAGGAAAACATACACATAAACAGGTAATGTCTTTTATTAACTTTATGCGAAGCTTTACTCAATAATTCTTTATTGCAGATAAATTATTCCACAGGAATCGCAAAAACGAAATGTGACAACATCAGAAATTGTCCTAGATTTGCAAAATGTCCCAGTAAGCAGAGGTGCTCTCGTTGTCACACATTACTACATAGAATTACATATGAGAGAAATGTCACTTAAAGCTTTGGCTACCAAATTGCTCGAAATTCTACTGTAATAGGGACGGGAAGTGATGTAACGGCATGAGTTCCTAAATAATCAAATCAAATTCCCTCATCTCTGCCAAGTTAATCTGAAACTTTTGTTCCACGAAACAGTAGTCCTAGGATTAATTCCTTTTTGATAAGTGAGTCTCGCAAGAATACGGAAATCTTATTTGTTACTGCTCTGGTTAAGGTTGCTTGCTCATTAAGAAAAGAGGAAATTTTTCATACCTGGATAGACCCAGGATCACAAGCTTCTTTTATAACCGAGTCGGCAATTCTAGACTTAGGTCTGCAGAAGGAACGAAGCAACTAGATGTAATGTTTCAGGAATTGGTCAAACATAAGCAAGAGAAGTCAACGCTAGAGTTCGTTTTATGATCAAACCCCTTAATGTGGATGCGATTGCAATAAAAGCTGCCTGGCTAGCACGTAATCAGCTGAATGATCTTTTGCCATCCCGTAAAGTTCCACTTCATAATAGAGAACACATTTAAGATTTGGAATTGGCTGATACCATATTTCGTCAGTCTTAGAAAGTCGCAGTAATATGTGCTAAAATAATTTGGGAAGGTTTTGTGTTAAGTAAAGATTGGTCGCCAATAGCGCAGAGAGCTTTAAGGCGCGTTTCCAATACAGCGTGGAGCTGTAGATTATTTTCTGTCTCCACGCTTCACTCGACAGAGTTGTATTTTTTATCTCTTTAAAAATTTCACTTTAGAGCTGGGAGCCAGCGCAAAAGTAGGTTCTAGTTCTACTCTCGCGCTGGGGATTTCGAAAACTTTCGTAATTTTAACTGCATCTATTGGATGTAAGATGTTGCAGCTGTAGAGTTAATTTGTTGGGGCAAAAAATTAGCGAAAATGATTAGCATTGCAAAGAAAATTCTACTGTTTTTTGTCTAATTTATTTAGACAAAAAACAATTTTGGAGAATTTATAATTATTTTAGCAATAATTTCTTCATTAAATTTGCATTTTCGAAATTACACTAAGTTGCCAAGACTACATTTTCGAATTATTTTTAATGACAGTTTTGTTATTTTGTTGTTTTCGTTTGAAAAAATTGCTCACCTAATTGAATTGGTACTGTAATAATAGGTGCAATTTGCCTTCCCATATTATTGTCAATAAATTAAGAAAAAACAAGATATAACAATTTTAAAACCAAAAGTCAAAAGCCCGTACGGCATTAATGACAGCAAGATAACAAGGAAATCATATGACTTCGAAACAGCCGATTCTTTCGAACAAACCCTACGGTGCAATTTGAAACAGGTACAACTCTGGCGTTGAACTCCACGCTGTATTGGAAACGCGCCTTTATTCGGTTGGATTCTGTCTGGAGAAGTAAATTCAATTCAATTCAATTGCGTTTATTGTCACTTGGTCAAAATCGACCAAGGGTGCATTTTAAAGCTTAGAGCGTCTACTTTCAAATGCCGAGTGCTTCTTTGAAAAATCCAATATGGCGGCCGGAAGCTGTAGAAAAATCGAGTGTCCATAAAAAAAAACTTGTAAAAATAAAAATTCGCAACCAATAAGGTCGTTTTTTGGCTCAAACTGTAGCTGACCCTAAAAAGTTGGTGTGGTAGGCAGACAAAATCCAAAATGGCGGACCCAAGTTTATAGCATCGGTCATTGTTTTCAGATTCTGATGTATTGTGCAAACACAGACGCTATGTGTTCCTGTACTTCCAGCAGTAACGCACCGTTTAGGCCTCAGCTCAACGAATTTAGTCGGTCCAATTTTATGCTCTGGATACTTTTCCTTAAACATTCCGTGTAACACCTTAATATCATAGAGAAATAAATGCTTTTCTTTAATAACTTTTTGACCTTCGATTTTGACTATAAAAGTATCTTTTTTGTTAGGCATTATCCGACTATTTTCTTCAGACTCATAAAATTCAATTACATTTGAGATCAACGATGCGTCTAATTTCTTACCTTTCTTGAAAGTAGGAGTACCTAATACACCACTAGATTTTCTCAAAGTCTTAGATTGAAGTGCCATTCTATAAGAACAACCAAATTCTTGTGCAATTTCATGAGCAGTCCGGGGTGTTGGATTGTCGATTGTAAGTATGGTTTTTCGCATAGGACTATTGAATTTTTCCTTTAATCCATTTAAAAGTTCTTCAAGGGCTACCTCTCTAGATATTTGGGCTTTCTTGGTGGGTGACTCCTTTTCAGGCACATCTTCCAAATAATCAGAATCAGTAGCATTACTACCATGAGATTTATTTTTCTGTGACTCAGAGGCTGATTTCCTACACTTTTGGCATATTTTAGATTTTTCATGTAAGTTCGGAAAGACTTTTAATAACTTTTTGGAAATAAGCTTTAAGTCTTTGCCAACATGACTATCTACATTTAATAATTATTAATATTTGCCATTTTTAAGAAAAGAGTCGTTGTTGGCCATAAGAGTGTACCGTAAAAGAAAAAAAATTCAAGAAAAAGTTGAATTAAAAAAAAAGTCTCAGCAACTAAATATCTTACAAATTATCGTTATCGAGTATTCGCCAATGTAATAAGAGCTCCCAATACGCCAGAAAAACAACTATCCTGAGAAGGACTGTCGTCATTGAAAATAAAGGACCCAGATACAGAAGGTGAGAAATCCCCCAGCTATCCTCAAAAAGGACTGCTGGATATTTACCTCCAATGCAATATTTAGCACCCAGCTGAAAAAAATTCGTAATCGGTGACCCCAAAAACATCCATATAACAAATTTGGTGCAAATGGGTTGGTTTCCGAAAATCTCGTCCGTCATCTTGGATCCGCCATCTTGAATTTGGCAAATCTGACCTGGGATTTGTGATCAGTGACCCCCAAAACCCCCATACGCCAAATTTGGTGCAAATCGGTTGATTTTCAAAAAATGCGTCCGCCATATTGGGTCCGCCATCTTGAATTTCGCAAATCAGACAGCGGATTGGTAATCAGCGGTTCCAAAAACCCCCGTATACCAAATTTGATGCAAGTCGGTTGATTTTCAAAAATTCGGTCACCATATTTACTGCCATATTGGGTCCGCCATTTTAGATTTTGTTACCTACCGCACCAACTTTTTAGGGTCATCTATTAGCTACAGTTTGAGCCTAAAAACGACCCGATCGGTTGCGAATTTTTATTTTTAAAAGTTTTTTTTGCTGGACACTCGATTTTTCTCCGGCTTCCGGCCGCCATGTTGGATTTTTAAAGGCGCACTCGGCATTTGAGAGTAGACGCTCTAAGCTTTAAAATGCACCCTTGGTCGATTTTTTTGGTTGCTTCTAATTTTGGTCGTAGCTCTGATCCGGCTGACGCGCATTGTCTCATAAATATATATATACATAGTTAATACAAAAGAAAATAAAAGGAAAATAATCTGGTGAACTTGTATAAATGTATAGGGGATGGGAGTAAGTATAATTAATTTAAACCAAACTATTATCTACAACTATACTAAATTCCTAACAGTCAGAAGCTCATAGCACTACTAAATTCGAAAAGTCCATAATATAAAAAAAAACCGGCCGAGTGCGAGTCGGATTCGCGCACGAAGGGTTCCGTACCATTATCTATAAAAACGGCAAAAAAATCATGTCTGTTTTATGGGAGCCCCCCTTAAATATTTGTTTTATTTTAATTTAATCATTTATTTTTAAAGTTAATAATATAACTAAATATTCTGTGAATATTTCAAGCGTCTACCTGTTGCCGTTATCAATATCGAGCAAAAACGAGCAAAAAAATGACGTTTGTTGTATGGGAGCCCCCTTAAATATTTATTTTATTCTGTTTTTTAGTATTTGTTGTTATAGCGGCAACAGAAATTCATCAACTGTGAAAATTTCAACTATCTAACTATTACGGTTCATGAGATACAGCCTGGTGACAGACGGACGGACAGCGGAACCTTAGTAATAGGGTCACATTTTTTTCCCTTTGGGTACGGAACCCTAAAAAGAAAATTTATGAAAGAAAGACACTAAAGAATCCTAGATGCTAGCCCAATGTGACAAAGTCTATAGTTAATTATAAACGCTAAAATGCTTTCGAAGATATTTCGGAAGTTATTAGTCGGGCCCATTCTCTGCTGACACAAAGGTAACTTATTCCACTTTCACACACACATGCAAAGAAAGAAAGGCGTTTAATAAGAGTACGTTTACGGGGAACTTTTAACAATATTTTACGAGGTGATCGAAGAAATTCTAGGTGGTCATATATGTGCAAGGATTCTTTGGTGGAATAAATGTTAAGTGCCTGAGGGTATGGTAAGTATCAAGAGAACACCCAACTAGACTATCTTTGTAAGCTGAGATATGGTCGAAGCGCCTTAAGCCGCAAACAAATCGAATGCAATCATGAAATGCAACTTCAATTTTTCTGTGACAGCTGGAGCCAAGCTCGGGAAAAAAGCTGCTGCCATGCAACAAGAATGGCAAAATCAATGACTTTACCTTAAACGAGTTTCGATTGACAATATATTACCATACAACCGTAGTCGTCGTAGAGAACTGTATATTTTACTGATTGTTATATTTATCTAATCACATACTTGAGCTTAGTATTACGCTTACATTTCTTGCCTTCACAACAAACGGAATAGGTACATCATTAACTGCCGCAAAAGCCAAATCAGAAAAGTTATCCTGAAATCTACTGAAGACTACGCACGAAGACTTGTTAGGATTCAAAATGAGCTGATTATTCGAAGCCCATTTGGATATTTCTTTTAGATCTGAATTTATACAGTTCATTTTTTTCTTGAAATTTATTGCGGGGAAACTAAAGTAAAGTTATACGTCGTCCGCGTATAAATGAACATTGGCATGCTTTACCACTTTTACCAAATCATTCAAGTATAAACCAAATAATAAAGGTCCATCGACAGATCCTTGTGGAACGCCTCTTGTTAATGGCAGCGAAGTAGAAATACCGGAACCTGTCTCCACAAATTGTGTTCTAGTATTAGATATTTTTCCATTAATTTGATGGCAGATGAGGAAAATCCAAATTGATCTATCCATTTGGACAACAATATTTTGTGGTCAACACGATCAAATGGCGGGCGCATTCTTGAGAGAGTTACAAAGGACTTTTTTAAATTTCTTAATGGGAATCTGAATCCAAACATTTTGCTGAACCTTTAAGCATAAACTTCATCTAATCTTTTGCCACCTTCACCCATATTTAGAGTCATATCTGATTTTATATAACAAAGAATAATAAATTTTGTTTTTATCCAAATTTTGCAGCCTCATTTGAATTTTTTATTATTTCTAAACCTGAAGATATTTCACACTAATTTATTTTTTAATGTTTTCTACCAAGCTCTGCACGTAAAGGAATACCTATAGTAAAATATTTAATGTGTGCATGCACATGTAGGATAGCTCGAAAATGTGAAACGATGAATATTTCCTGTAATGTGATATCATATTTTGCATACGTACATATGTGACGAGAATGAGAAATTTTGGGCACGTATACGGAATTTAGATATTAATCGAAATTACTCTGCCTACGGTAGATTGTTCTCTGTACTTGTGTAGAAAATATGTCAATTTCCTATATACTGTCCCTGAATTATAATTATATAAGTTAAAATAGATGCATCTAAGAATGATATATTGACTGGCATGTAATTTTGAATTCAAGTAATTAGGTTACGACTTCTTTAATATAATTTTTTTCACGGCGCATCGAGCCATCTTCACCCTTTTGCCATCGTGACAAGACCTAGCAGAACAGTGAAGTTTCGTGAATCCTTCTTGAGCTGAACTATATGAATATGGAACAGACTACCATCTTCTGTCTTCCCTGCCGACTACAGGCCGCAGTTGTTCAACCATCCTTACCCATATCCCCATTTTTCTCCCTGCCAAGGCTGTGCTGAGCATCATAGGGTATCCCCTGAGCTTTGGCATCGCCGTAAAAAAACTAGATTCTACAAATTATCTTGTCTATAATTTGTAACCTTGAAATATTTACCTCAATAGGAAAGCGTGGGAAGTAAGTGAAATTAATTTACGCTTTACTTTCTCCTAGTTATAGTTGAAACGCGTGAAATTCGTTCTTAGCTTTCTAGTCCTTTTTGTTGTGTATACAGCTTTCAAATGATATTAAAGTTTCATATAAAACTGTGAGTTATGAACGATATGCAGTATCAGTAAAATGCTTATGTATATCTCTATGAAATCCTTTCCAATGTATTGTCTTTGCTTGTTCACGGCAAACGAGAAAAAGTAATTCCTTTTCATACATTTCAGACAAGGTCTGGAGTCTCTCTTATGATGCCATAAGCAGGTGAAACGCGATAAGTTATGATAGATAAAAAAATGAAACAAAACATGAAAGAAAAGAAGTTTGTTTAAATTTCCTACAATTTAAAGAAATGTTCAGACGACTAAACGAGTCTCCAGTTCTAGATGATTACGCGGTTCAAGTATTCGTGGCCTCAAAGGGTTCTGATCAAAATTTCCCGGAATCCTTTTCCTACCTCATACCCTCAACCTTTTTGAGGGTATAAAAGCCCCCTCGGGACAATGTTCTCAAACAGTTTGAAATAGTCACTCGAAAAATGAAGTGAACTTGGTTAAAAAAGTGAAAATGTTATAAATTTAATACCGTGCTGTAATGAAATTTTGATCAAAAGATGGATTAACGCCGACGGAGATCAAGGAGTGAATGGATCGTGTAAATGGAGAATCTTCACCACCATCTTTTCGCTGGGGACGGCAGTAAATGGAAGATGATCCACGCTGTGGAGGGCCAACAACGGTAGTTGGTAGTTGGATAACGTGGATTTGGTCGAGAAAGTTGTTTTGATGAACTAGCGGTTAAAAGCTAGGGAAATAGCAAAAACAAACTGATATATCGAAAACAAGTGTCCTCCGGATTCTTCATGAGCATTTGGGCATAACAAAAAAAAAATTCTTTCCTCAGTGTACAAAGCACGGTGAGTTGACTGTTGGCAGCAATTTTTGGGGTTGTATAAAGACGACGCGACGTAAACAGTGTTTTCCATAGAATTGTGACAGGGGATAAAACTATGGTTCTTTACCATGATCCTTTGTCCGAAAGGCATTCAATAGAGTGGCATCGCCCCAGAGAACCAGTGCTGGAAACAGCGAAGATCACACCAAGCACCAGAAAGGTCATGACAACAGTTTTCTTGGTTACTGAAGGTATTTTGATACTGAACTTCAAGGAACGCAATATCGTTGCAAATGCCACATATTATGCTGAACTTCCACGAAAGTTATGTAACGCCCTTGTTGAGAAAAGAAGAGGAAAACTGTCCTGAAAAGTACTGCTCTTAAACGATAATGCGCCCGTAAACACTGCTGCTATTTCAAAGACTGCTGTTAAGGAATGCAACTTCAAGGAATTGGATCATCCACCTTACAGTCCAAACTTGGCCCGAAGTGACTATTTTTTATTTGCCAAACTAAAGTCATATTTGTGGGGAAGGAAGTTTGACTCCGACGAAGAAATCCATGAGGCCGATAGAAATCATTTTGAAGACTAAATCTTCAGATTACTATTTTAATAGTATTAAAGCACTTATTAAAAAAGGTGAAAAATATGTTGATAACACAACATTGGACAACATTCAGCGTGAATTTCGACCCCCGTAATATTTTGGCTGCAATTTTTTCGGACGTTGGATTTACTCTACCAGATCAAACTTGCATTTTTCGTATACTACGTAAAGATCAAAGAAATCAAATTACCCTTTTCTTACCAAAATCCCGCCGAAGCTAGAAGCTAGACCATGTGTAAAATTGCACGATTTCTTAAAACGTAAAGATTTGGATTCCAATTTTCTGTCGAATACCCGCATTGGAGTTTACGAAAGTCGACTAAAGAGATCTAATTCCATTTACTCTGTATTTACTTGTGGTGATTATGTATACATATGCATCAAACAGAATGGGCCAGCGCATAGGATTCGTGATATGAACGTGATTGCATCGCTTTTAGTAGGCGCGAATGTCTCCGGCGCTTAGTATATTGTATCTATATCAGTTTCATACCAACTATTACTAATTTTGTAGAGAATTCTCTCCATATTTTCCATCTTTTATTTTCCTTTTTTAAATTTTGTTTTTATTTTCTCTTCCTTATTAGTTCATTGATTAGGTATTTTGAGTTTGTTAACCTCTTCACTATTTGTCGCTATTATGCTGATTAGTGCATAGAAAGTGTATATTTACTATATTTAATGGTTTCAATGTTTGCCACATTAAGTCTCGAAATTAAAACTCAAACTTTGGGATATTCAAAAATTGTTTTTTAATTCAGGAACACATGTAATACTTGCATCAGAAACGCGCCTCAAAAAATTCTATATTATCAAATGCTATCGTAGTTGCCGGTTATGAAATACTTGGACATGACGGTGAACATGGACGCGGAGGTGGAGTGGCTATTTACGTCAAAAAGGGACCTTCAAAACTCACTTATACTGCTCTCACAGTTCACAACTAATCAGTTTTAAGTGAAAACTAAAGAACACCGGATCACAAATACTCCCAAATTTTTCTTTGTATTTTTCTAAAACAGTTGGCACAGTTTAGCTGAGAGCTTTTCTTTTCCTTGAGGAGTTGCCTAGTGTATATCTCCGTAGAATCACTCTGCAATTTTTATAAGAAAAAATGGAAAATTACTTCCGGAAAACAAAATTATTGTGTTATAAGGACGTGAAATATGCAACTAATCAGTTTTAAGTGAAAACTAAAGAACACCGGATCACAAATACTCCCAAATTTTTCTTTGTATTTTTCTAAAACAGCTGGAACAGTTTAGGTGATGGAAAATTACTTCCGGAAAACAAAATTATTGTGTTATAAGGACGTGAAATATGTCTATACTCTTGACAAAAAGTTTTTAGTAAAATATACCTGAATTGATTTACTATGAATTTGTGGCTTTTGTTCATATTGTCAAAAAGTATTTCAGTTTTTAAACATGATTTCTATTGATCAGAACTACGCAGTTGCTACTTACAAATTTAAAGCCCTGTTCAGAATTACGAAGACGTAGCCCGCAACCACGTAATTATAATCAGAAATACATAGTTGTGATTGTTGACCATATAGTTGTCCTCGGAACTATATAGTTGTAACTTGAAACAATTGAGTAATTCCCACAAATATAAAGTTCTTTTAAAAATTGCAGAGTTGTGTAACACAACTGAATAGTTCTGCCGAGTACATGGTTGCAAGCAACAACCATACCCTTCTGACAGTTCTGGTATTTGATCTTGTTTCATTTAAAAATTCATTTTATTATTTTTTAGAAATTTCATCATACAAAAAAATGTATACATATAAGATCGTCGAGACCATTGAAAATGGTGATACATTGCTTACTGTAATACCGTCTTGTTGGGAGAAGAATGGGATTTTTTACTGGCCGTCATATAAGAAAAACATTTTATTAATAAAGTTAACCTGAAACGCTACTTGTTACCGCGGAAATTCAAATGCAAATGATTGCAAGTTTATGTATCAGTTTACAATATTTGACAGCATCCAAGAGTGATTCTAAGAACCATTTGGGAACCAAACTTCGCAACGATTTTTCGCAGTTCGCATTTGGTTGTCATACATAGTTTGCGTATGGTCCCTACAACTCGTAAGGCGAGTAAGAATTCATGGTTCGCATATCGCAATGAAGGTAGGTTCCCGGATATTTCTCACAACTTATTAAAAGCAGCAAATGGCATAGTTCTTACAAAGTGAAAGCAGGTCCGCTTATAGATTTTAGAACTTCTTCCGCGAACCAGATGATTGTCACATCTATATATAGTTCGCAAAAATGGTTTGGACAAATTTCTAGCAACTGAAATTGGTTGTAAAGTACATTCAATCATTACACAACCAAACTAATTCAGATAAAAAGGTTCGCACAACAACAATTTAGTTCACAACAGCCATACAGTTTCCAAATTGCTACTTTTTAATCAAAAATAGATGTAATTTATTCCGCATTATTGTACCGTTTCTTCTTATTTTCAAATTGATATGGCTATGATCGCTAACGAAATTATAGTTTACTTTTAAGATCTAAGTATATGAAAAAATAAGGAAAAAAGAAATGAAATTGCACGCGATTTAAGAAAGGAGGTCCTGCAGTAATTACAATTTCGAACTTAGCGATTGCGAGAATTTAATTAGTATAAATTCTTTGGCATAATAACTGACGGTAACTGTATTTCATGTTCATCCATAACTACCAATCACTTGTTAATCTACTTCTCATCACGAAGCATTTACTTTTAGTTACTACCCTCATGCTTCCTATTACCTAACTATAAAAATACGCAGAAATAAAGTCATGCAGAAGGAATTTGTGATTTAATGCGACCTGCATTTTGAATATCCTATGTCTTATATTTAAAAGGAAATGTTGGTGCATTTATACTTGATAATACTTGCAGACATGCCTGCTTACCTGCTTATAATTCTTTAAAAAAAAATAAGTGAAAATTAAGATTTAATCAGATTCACACTATCGTATCTCTGAAATCTCATTCCCGTCCCTGTTTTGGATAATCGGATACTAATAATAAAGTATTTTTCCCTCTAATTGAAAGTATCAAGTTTTATTGCTGTTTAACTGACATTTAAGAGAAGTTCGAAAGCTAAAATCTCTAAGCATTTCCGCTGATGCACCACTACTTCACGGAAATTTCATCGTTAAGCGTGAAATCTACTCAAATACTGAGCAATATCACGCTCATAAAATTTTTCTAGTTTAGCACCGATGAGATCAGATACTTCCTGATGAAGTCTTTTGTTTAGGCACAAGCAATAGGTTGTTAATCTAAAGATTTATGATGCATGAAATTAATCCGTTTTGAATTTTAAGTGTGCAAGATTATTCGAGATTTAAGGCCAAGAACAGCTTAACGCGTTTACATGATTTCACTAAGTTGCTAATTCATTTAGGAAATAATATACTCGAAATTAGCTTTATCAATTAAATTGAGAGGATTATTGCCTATTGTACACAAATTCAAATCAATTGACATATTTCTTGTTTTAAATACAAAATGAATGCAATGTAAAACACTCCCTTTAAAATTAAATTCCGTGAATTCTTAGAAATTCTCCTTAATGAATTTAAATGTACTTCAATTATTTTTATGGAATCAAATTTCATTGGGTAAGAAAGATTACAGGCAAATAAATTCCTAGCTTCAGTCTGTTAAAAATGTCTTTTTAAAACTTTTCTGATTTTTATGGTAATTGGAAATTGTTCAATTTTGAGAACATAGTGGTTTGCGGTCTCCAAGACCTCGGGCTGTAACCATGTCTACTAATGATCTAGTTTCTTTTTCTTCTAACAGCACAGAAATCGTCGGTTGAATTCTTGTTTGCTCCATTCGCCATTGACATCATATCGAGAAAACAAAATTCATCCGATAGATTTTCTTTTTAAATTTGTAGGTATAAAATTTATTATATTAATAGTACATTTACCGACTTTTAAGCATATCCGATGAAGAGTTTCATAATTAGGTACATTTTTTCAAAATGTGCAATTTTTCTAGTTTACTCCACTTCATACACTTCATGTAGAACTTTGTTACTAATTTGCATATGGAGCAAAATTTTGAGTCAATAGAGGAAATAATAAAAAAGCATTACGTACATATAAGTTCCACTGAATCATCTTTTTAAACACTAAAACCATTTTAGTATAAGGTATGATAAAAAATGCATTGATTATAAACAAAATAAACATTATTATTTTTCTGAAAACAAAAAAATTAGCTTTTCTTCACAACCATAATTTTAATTTTAGTTTAATAATTTGTTTTAATATTCTAACTTAACTATTAGCTTTTCTTCACAGCTTTATAAATTCAGTATTTTAATTCAATACGTGACGTTTTCATACATTTTTTAATATTATATTTTTAATAATGATTGCAAATATTCTTTATCCACTTTTGGTATAAAAGGTATAAAAGGTGCGTTTTTCCATTGATATTGTTGATTTTGCTTGAATAATTGTAATAATGGAAGAAAATAAATCCTTTGGCGTACCTAATACATTTTTAAAAGGTTTTATTATAAGATTAAAAGTTACATAATCTATTTGAGACATTGACGTTTTATATTTTATTAAAAGTGGCTCTGATTTTTCGTAGCGGAGTACTTTTATCTTAGTAAACGTAGTGTCTGAATATTTTAATTTCGCAGCTACAGTACTATAAGCTTTAAAATCTGATGGCGTCATCTGTAAACTAACTAGCTTTACTTTTGTATTATTGATAGATTTCAATAATTTAAGTAAATGTAACGGACTATGTACATCTAAATTTTTCAAATATCTATCAATGACGGAGTGAATGCAATCTACCTTCTGAATTAAAGAATGCCCAGGTTCTGAATATTTTTGGACAATTTCAATTACATTATGCTCATTTGAATTTAAAAAATTATTAATTGCGGTTGAAGTGATTCGATTTTTGTTTTGGAGAATACATGAGTCACTCCACAATGTGATTCTGTTAATATTTGGATTATCCGTGCACAAACGCTGTAATATTTTTATTAAGGCGCTAGCAATGTTATTGCCAGTTCTACCGCTATGTACTTCTGTCCAAATAGCGCAATAAGTAATTTTGTCCTTTCCAGGCAGTATTGCTGTTGCCGTTAAATTAAACGTGTTGAGCCTTCTCTTATAAAAATAAGCAGATGCATTACCTTTAGGCAGATTGAAAACATTTTGCATATCATAGCAGACACTGCAATGCAATGGATCAATGTTTGATCGGTCGACTTCTCGTTCTGTTTTCGAAATGTTTTTTTTTCGTAGATATGCTTCTCACAATTTAATGTTTCCTCATTTGTTGGATTTTGTAAATTTTTAAGTAGAAAGCATTTATTACACTGATCCTGATCACGTTCGCTGCTGAGCAAAATGTCAGTCACCTTAGGAAATTGTAAATTAATCAATTATAAAGTTAATGCATTCAAAATCTGCTTATTCAGAACACACGACATCAATAATTGCAATCAATTCATTTTTCCCAGCAGCAACGTGAAATTGAGTCAGCATATTGTACCACTTCATTCAACTTCTGTTTTAAAGTTAAGTTAAGTTGCTTAAGACTTCTTGGCGTGATCGGACATTGTACTTCATTTTTGATAACCGTGAATACATCTAACATTTAATTAAAAGTTGTTTGATTATTTAACCTAACATTAATTTGTCCCACAACATTCGGGTTACGTTTAAATCTGGTGATAGATATTTTTTTGCTGTAGATGCTCTACAGTAAAGAGAGTCTAAAGTAGGAAAACAACTGATATGTTTTCGCACTTCTTCCAGTTTTTCAATGGGAGTATAAGTTTTGCAATATATTTAGGTTGCATTTGTTAAACTTTTGAAACAGTAATAAATTCTCTTCTGGTCAATTCCTAATGTGTTGACAAAAAATGTGCGGCATACCCTCTGAATTTTGTTATTTTTGTATTTACAAGGTGGACAGTGTATGCATATGAAGCAAATAAACAAAATGTTTACTCTTTAATATTGCTCTTTTGTCATTGGCAATGCACTTAGAGCAAACAAGAATAAAACTGAAGAAGCTGTAAAATTCCATAGTAATTTTGCTCTATAGGCAAAAAATTGGCTATTGCGTCAAACAAGCAAAAGCTTATTTTGAAAAACAGGAATATGGAGCAAACTTAACACGTCATATCTCGAAAACTACAAAAGATAGAGAAAACAGGATTTCATATTCGGAAAGAGCACTCTCGAAAACCCTTAGTTACCGTTTTTAACTCAAAGTGTCAAAAAAGCGCTAATGGAGCAAACAAGAATTCAGCCGACGAAATGACTAAAAGATCTTTGAATTTTATTAATATGACAATTTTATTAATAATACGCTTGGGTTCCTAAAATTAAAGGTATTTGATAAAGTTTATGGCGTATATTGAAATAATTTATGATTTATTGAAAAATATCACTTTTGCAAATACAATATTTCTAGTTTTTTTCTACTATAAGCAATTTGACGATCTGTTAAATATTCCATGATATCAAAACAATGCACATTTTTTGGAAGAGAACTTTGAGAGAAATTATTTTCTTTATATTGATCCAGGCTATCGCAATATTTCACTATTTTCGGCGCATACCGATTGAAAATACTAAAATGAAAACGAACCAAAGCATTTAATGTTAGTCACAAGATGAACTCATATTACCATTTGATGTTAAATATTTTACCGGAAAAACTCTTTGTTATCACAGAAATATTCCACATTTTGTTTGCTGAAAACTACTATTATTTCGTTTTTTTAGGGTTTCGTACGTCCGAGTAAAAAACGAACCCTTATAGGATCACTCGTGTGTCTGTCTGTCGTCTGTCACAGACATTTTGCTCCGAATCTACTGGTCCGATTAAGTTGAAATTTGGTAGGTACACATATGATTTTCTGTGACCCAAACACAGACGTGTAACATAAATAAATAAATTTTGATTATGGGGGTCACTTTTGGGGGCCAAATTAGAAAATTTAAAAAAAGGCTTTGCAAATTGTATCAAATGAAATATATTTTTTATATTGTCTCAAATATATTTTTTATAATTTTAAAGTAAATAGTTTTAAAGTTATTTAAGAAAATAGATGAAAATTGACCATTCTTCCGCCCTCCCCCTATCTACGAAACTACTAAAATTTGAAAAAAAATACTGAAAATAGTTTTTTACTTATATATTACAGGAAAACCTATAATAAGTCTATCGTCTTAAAATAACATGGTAAATCTCTTTATATTGTGCGTACAAAGTTACATTTGCAGTTGAAATGTATGTTTTTTCTTGGGGTAAATTATTAGTAGGGATTTCAGAGAATGAAGTCCCTCATCAAGGCCATGCTGGCTGCCACTAAACGGCAGGTGGGAGTCAGCAAGGTGGTGAGGGATGGACTCCCAGCTTTGGAAGAGTTGGTAGACCGCCTGGACGAGGCTCTGGGCGGCCCGACCGTAAGGGCCTCCGCCACGCAGACCTCTCCTGCCGGGCCGACGAAGATCCCGGCCCTGAACGGGGGAGGAAAAAGGGGACCTTCCAGTCCTCCCCTCCCAGCGGCAGAGGAGACCACAAAGAAAAGGAGGGCCGATCCGCAGCCTATACTCGAGACTCCCAGCGGCGCACAAAGCGCTAGCTGGATCGAAGTGGTGAGACGGGGCAGAGCGGGGAAAAAAGAAGAGAAGAAGGAGAGGAAGGAAGGAGAAGGCGGGAATGAAGAAAAGAAAAAGAAGCGAAAAAAGAAGAAGAAGAAGAAGAATAAGAAGAAAGGAACAGCGGGGGGCGAGATGGAGAAGACCCCGGCCGCGGCTAGGACCGGCGAGAGTGGGACCGCGAGAAAGGCCAAGCCGGACGCGATCGCCCTCAGACCCGAGGGTGGTAAGACGTATGCGGACGTACTAAGTATGGTCCGCAAAAGCGTCAATCCCGAGAGCTGTGGGGTGGAGGTCAGGTCCGTTCGGCAGACCAGGTCGGGCGAGGTCCTGCTCGAACTGGGCAAGGCGACGGCCGAGGTTAGATCCGCCTTTGCAAGTGCCTTAAATAAGGCCGCGGAGGGGGCGTGCAGTGTGAGAGAACTGGTCCCCAGAGCAAGCCTGGAGATCAGGGACCTCGACGCCTGCACAACGGAAGCAGAGGTGGAAGGCGCCCTCAGAAGGGAGCTGGAGGAGCATGGCGGACACCTCCAAGTCGCGGTGACTCGTCCAAACGAGCGAGGGCAGCGCACTGCCATCGTGGCGTTGGACGAGGCCGCCGCAGCGACATTACTGCGCTCCGCCAAAATCAAGATCGGCTGGGTCAACTGCAGGATCCGGCGGAGAGTGGAGGTGCCCAGGTGGTATAAGTGCCTGGGGTACGGGCACCAGGGCCGGTCCTGCAAAGGACCCGACCGCAGCAGGGCATGTTTTCGTTGTGGGGTAGAGAGGCATAATAGAAAGGGCTGCACTGCCAGCCCTTTGTGCTTCCTCTGCCCAGAAGTGGCGGGCAAACCTGATGCCCGGAAGCACGTGGCAGGGTCAGGGGAGTGCGGCTCCTTCCGCAGGATCCTGAGTCAGCCCACACAGGCAAAATAATTGGGATCCTGCAGGATCCCAAAAAACAGAAGAAGGACGGCTCACGGCCTACTGGCTCAGATCCGTCTCGAGAAGAACGCTGATATTGTAATTATCAGCGAGCAGTACCGGGACGGAGATGAGCCTTTTTGGTTTCGCGATACCCTCGGCAAGGCGGCGATCTGGATCCCGGACCCGCGACGGTTTCATGTCGCGGCCCATGGGTCCGGCGACGGCTTTGTCTGGGTGAGGAGCAGCGGCGTTACTTACGTCAGCTGCTACCTCACGCCAAACGAGAGCATAAGCGAATTCCAGGCCAAGCTTGATGGCCTGGAGGACGCGGTCCGGAACATGGAGGGCGAGTTGATAGTGGCCGGAGACTTTAACGCTAAGGCACTGGAGTGGGGAGAGACCAAGCCTGATTCCCGGGGCGGACGGGTGATGGACTTTGTGTCCAGGGCCGGACTGGTGGTTTTGAACACCGGCTCG
>QYTT01088064.1:0-21098 GCA_006980735.1 Dasypogon diadema | reverse complement strand
TTGCTGAATATGGTTAAGAAATTTTGATTTCCTTCCAGATTGTTGCGAATAGCACTCAAGCAAGACCTTTAGCATGTTATTAATTTGTATCTTTCTATTAACCACACCATTTAAATATTGAATTTGCATTATGTTCACTACACTAACTGCAAAAGCATGACATGACAATTGCATAGAGCTGCCAGATGTGCAGTTTTTGCTATTACACGTCTAACACAATGTAAACGCCCTTATTTCTAACTGAAGCATTTGAAATGTTAACGTGACTGTGAATTTAGAACTTCTCATAGTAATGCCATAATATTTTTGTTATCTTTCAACCCTCCTTAAATACTTATTTCCAAGTAATTTGTCTGATCAAAACACAAATCCCCTTATTTCAGTTTAACGTAAAATTACTCATTTTCATTGACATAATATATCATATCTTAGCATAATTGGCTTTGACTTTGCTCACTGCTCGTTGGGGGGTGTATATAAACATCTGATATGCTCACATGCCACGTGTTTTAAAATTTAATGCATGGTGATGTGCCTTGTATAACAAAAACCGATTACCAAAACCTGATAATCAGCAATGCGCATATATGTATATACATGTGGAACTTACTGCATGCCCCACATCAAACTGCAAAAGTCTCAGAAACTGTGTTAAGATAACTTAAAGATGCGAGTTCGTTATATTTTAAGAAAACATCATAAATTACAAGATAGACGTGGAAACTGCGAAAGAAAAAGGTTTCCAATCCAATAAAGCCCTTGAAATTATCCAATCAAGCCTCAAATACTGTAAATTGCCTTCACGTCGGCACTTGGTTTTCCGTTATATAAATTTCTACCATTCCTGAAATACACAACGTTTCCATTTAGTTATGTACGAACTTTGTTACGCTGCATTGCGCTCAATGAAGTAGTATTCTGGCTTTGGCTTGCGGTGCGATAAAGTGCCATACGCCCTTGAAAAATATTTAAATTAAATTAAGCAGTGCTTTCTTCGTTTCGTTATTCCTGTTTCTCGTCACGTATAAGTTTCAGTCCACACTCAACTTCAACGAGGAAAGAAATGAAAATATTCAAACCAGAAGAATGTATTACAAAAGAGATAATATGTCATTTCTCATTTGGATTGATAAAGGATGTGTGGGTCTTCATCTAGGTCGTATATTTGTATTTTTTCCAAAGCAAACTTAAAATAAGTATTGCTACCAATTTTTATTAAGGAGACGCTCTGCAAAATCAAATATCAAAACATTTTTATAGTATCAAGTATCAAAATTTATTAAAATATTTCGAGTAGTACTATCGACCAAGGAATAACAGAAAGACTAATCAGCTCATTAGGCAGACTGTGAACGCTTTTTCTCTACTTTTGGCCCAGCGATGCCTCGTCCAAGAGCTGTAGACTGTGAAGTATTTATTACTTGCAGTACAAAGTGAGGAAGACGGAAGATGTCAGGCGAGGCATCGATGGGCAAAAATTCGTGAAAAAGCGTTCACTATTTGCCCTAGGAGTTGAACAGTCGTTCTGTTATTACTTGATCGATGGTAGTACCAAATCATTTGAATATAAATTATACGGCCTTTGTCCTATGGGACAACCAAAAATCTTTCTAATTTCGTTATCTCGAAAACCGTAAAACTAGATCTTCATTATAGCTGGCTACATCAACCCACGATGGATTTTAGCCACCTCGAAAATCTCATTCCTTCAGAAAAAGGCTTTTCTCAGCTCGACGTCTGTAATTAAAGACCTGTAAATACCCTCAAACGCTTTGAACATCAAGATCTCTCGGTAAAATAGATTTAAGCGACTTGCCGAAAAATGCCCTTAATTTATGAGATTTTATGTAATTTACGATATTGGAATAGCCGAAGATGTGTTTGAGATCATCCTTCGCCTAGACTCATCAATATTATCTTGAATTCTACCATAGATAGAACGGAAGATCGAAGAACGAATACGTGTAAGCAGTGCTAATTTAGGATAAAGATGAACATCAAATAAATAATTTAAGAAAATTACATATAATGATGCATTTCATAGTGCGAAATTGCTCTGGTTCTAATCTATAAAAATGTATAAAATTGTTTAATCGATTTTTAAACTATTATTTAATATATGCTTTAAAAGTCAGTGTTTCCGTCTTGTACTCATGTAAGCTAGAAAATACAATCCCCTATGCTGTTAAACATATCTTAGCATTGTCAATTAAATCCCAAAGTTCCTGGAATTCCTCTTCTTAGATTTTCGACATTGCCTTTCGATATCATCCTTTCGATACATCTTCCTAACCTAATACTTCTCAATATGATTAAGATCTGGAGAGCTGGGAGATCAATTCAGAAATACAATATTTTCCTGTTGAAATCAGATTTTAGCATCAAAACTGTGAACAGCAGTCTTGTCGGTTTGAAAT
Source organism: Dasypogon diadema (assembly GCA_006980735.1). Classification (NCBI taxonomy): domain Eukaryota; kingdom Metazoa; phylum Arthropoda; class Insecta; order Diptera; family Asilidae; genus Dasypogon; species Dasypogon diadema. The sequence goes on along the minus strand of QYTT01088064.1, from coordinate 18,681 downwards.
ATAGGTTCGAGCGGAAGTTTTATGCAAAAAAATTATGATACATTTTTTCATTCAGGCTTTTTTAACGCATGTTTGGTGATATTTTTGATCCATATAAATCATCCTCTTTTATCATGGTTACATGCGTGCTTGAGCGCTTGAGGGCTTGACTTCAAATTCGCTTGAAATTGAACTTATTTTTAAAATACATTTTGTTGTTTCTTCGGCATTTTAAAAATATTGTCTCTTTTGTTTATTTATCTCAATAAAGACAGTTTAACTTAAAAACTCGCAAGTTGTGTCCGCTGTCGAAACTCAAGTACTTGAGCTGAGGTTACATGACTTTATTTGAAGTCAAGTCGATTAAATTTTCGAATTTGACTTAAGCTGAATTCAAATCGATCTGGGGTTGCATGACTCTCAAGCCGTCTTGAAGTCTACTTCAAGCGTGCATCTAACCGTAGTAATAGATGTGATATTTCGCACTCTTCTTTTCATGAAACAATTGTCGATCGTTGTCGCCATGTTATTTTCGGACTTGAACATTTAAATTTTTATATTATTATTTATATTTTTAAAATATTTATCACTTAATTAACAATGGGTTGAACCTATTTCATTTTTCATGTGATGGCACGATTTGATAGCCCATATAATTATTGGCTTTAATTTTTGCAATTTCTGCAAGATCTACTCATTTTCAAAAGTACGATTTTGTAATTACACTTTCACTATAAAGTTAAAAACAGATGGCAGAAGATTTGCAAAAACAAAATAAATAAATACAATATAATATTACACTTCACTGAAAAGAAACCGCACACGTGCGGAATTATAAAAACTGCGTGGGACTAAAATTGCGCCTAAATAGCCAAAGAGTTCTATATCTAAGTGTTCAAGAATTAAAAATATCGGTTAATGGGAATAACTTCTAAAAGGATTCAGAGCATGAACATAGTACCATAGCAATTTCGCCCACTCTATTGCAAAGATTGAAATATTTTAGGCATATATATTTCCTTACAAGTTAACAGTTATACTTCATTTTTCAGGCGCACATATTTCCAGAAATAAAATTCTTTCGTGATTGAATGTACTTATAATCAGTCTGAGAAAGTAAGTGGGCGGAACTTTATTTATTGAAAATGAAATCAAAGTTTTATCTTTGTGAACATAAAAACGTTTCGGTACTTTTGACAAAATCAGCAAATTTAAAAGCATGATAAATTTGTTATAATGTTGGTATTGTGGTATTTCATAGCAAATTACATTTCCCATGAAAAAAGTATTAAATGTGAGAAATATCTTATACTAAATATAGGATAAAAATATACGTACTTCTTTTAAAGTGGATAACAATAATTGGTTTTATTTTGAACTTTGAAATATTTTAAAAAAAAGATTGAAAACTAAGAATATAACACATCCCTTAGCGCCAGGTCGTCAAGGTCAAATGGTCCAATGATGCCTCTAGCCCAAAATTCGCACCAAACAGTGACACGTTTGGGACGCATTGTCTTCTCAGGAATCATATGTGGGTCGTCACTCTAAATGCGACAATTTTGCTTGTCAACGAAGCCATCAACATAAAAATGGGCCTAATCGCTAATGATAATTTTGTTTGTTGATTTGACGAACTCTCTTCGCTGTGCATGGTCTGTAGACTTGAGTTGTTGACTCAGTTGGATTTTGTAGGCATGAAGACGGAAATCTTTCGTAAGAATACGCTGTAAAATGCTTCTTGAAATGTTGCATTCTTGAGCACGATGCCGAATGGATGTTTCCGAACTCGCGGCCAAATTCTGTTGAACAATCTGGACGAACGCGTGTCGATGGTTTGACATCAATATTCGATCCAGTCCTCTCCAATTCTTCGATTATTCTCTTCACAGTTGATGCAAATTTTTGTCTACCAAAAACTGTATGTATAACAATGAATGCGTTGTTGTGTCGAATAGCGATCCATTTTTATAATGGCGGACTGCTTACCATCGAACTGTCATAACGGTTTGACTGTCAGTGCACACCAGCAGAAATGGTGCCAAATTTAAATTTTGCGCTCTTTTTGGGCACCCTTTAGTTTTACAGATAGTCCTGCGCTCTTTTTAGGATTAGGCGTCGTGGACAATATGTGATTTTTAAAGGCAGAAATACATCTAGGCAAGCCTCAAGGTGAGCTTCTCGAGGCTTCCTCGCGGTGAGCTTTGAAGCTTTCTTCACGGAATGTAAAATAAAATAACGCCAACGCCAGGTGTTATCATTCTTTTGGTTACATCAGATATTTGTAGACACGGGTGTACTTTTTTGAAAAGTTTTTAATTTACGAAGTTTTGGCAATGTAATGAAATATTTTTTGTGATTTAAGAATTTTTTAATTTGTTTATAATAAAACTGGCAAGAGCAGCAATGACAAACAAGTGACACTTCCAGGCCTCAAGGAAGAAATTTCAAACAATGCACAATGCACAAAGCGAGCACGGTTCGCTTCTGAAGACACTTCGGGGCTTGGTTTTATGTTGTCACATTGAAAATCATTTATAAAAAAATTTGACAAGGCCAAGGCAAGTTAACTTTTGAAACATTTATTTTTAACGATTCTGAGCTTTGGCATGAAAAAACACAGAACCCAAAATAGGTTTTCTCTCAGTATTATTTTTGGGGAACTCTAGGTGAACTTCCGAAACTTCGGTTACGCATATCTTAGTTGTAAGCGAAAACTTTTAGGAAATCAAAAATATTGATTTTCTTACAAAGGAGTGATTATTGTATCTATTCACATCTATCTTAATAAATTAAAAAAAAACTCCTTTTTTGTACACGCAAAGAAATTACGGCAAGGTCCTGTGGTATGAATAATGCAAGGAAGATCTCCAAATCAAACAAACTTCTCTAGGATTTTCATAATTCCATTACATTTAGAATTTATAGTTTTCTTCATAGTATCTATATAGTACATTATATACAAAAATGCGTTCATTATTTTTATACAAATCATTTACTATGCATATATCATGCATTTAGATGCCTAATAGTATGCGGCTTTTCACAATTTAAAATAAAAACACTAATCCAATTATTTCATTACTAAGCACTGGATTTATCAAAACAGCAAATGCAACACTTTTACCAATCCTACTTTAAATTTACCAACACAATACTTTTTACATGTTAGATTGCTTGAATAACAACCCACAAGTTAAACAGCTTACAAATTAATGCAAATGTTTTGGAAGTCTTGGCTTTTAATTTTATGGAGTTAATAGTTTGGCTTTTGAATAGCTTATATATGAGCTTAACTAATTTATCACGGATACTTGAAGATGTGTATCACAACTTTTAGAAATCATGATGATTGTAGATAAGAATACCGCTAAATATAAATACCGGAAACAAAACATTTAACATATAAAGAAGCAGCAACATTTTCCGAATTTATACTAACATCTTTGTTGCCTACATATTATACTACAATTGTGCAATTCATTGTGTCCGCTTTATTACTATTAGCAGCTTAATGTATTCCCTTATCATCACTTTGACATTGAATTTATAATTTACCATTGAAGTACTAGAAACTGGAAGGGCGATACTATTTGTTTTACTGTGACTGCAACAAAAAGCAGTGACAGAGTGTGTTTGTATTTTCACATCTCTTGGAAAGCCCCCATTAAAATTGTAGAAAGCCCACAACACTGTGTTTCGTCACCAGGCATTTTACTGACAGTTAGAAATATGTTGGTACATGCCTACTGTTTGCTCTAGGACTTTGTCGAAAAAAGGCCTCAGGCCAAGATAGGAAGTTTGTATTAGCACACCGATTCCTTATAAATCTATTACTTCAATGTAATTTACCTAAATCTGCTGTTGTAGAAATATTTATTCAACCCAGACCTCTGAGCAGTTGGCATTGTCTCGACTTTTTCATTTGCTTACTTCCAAGGGAAAAGAGCACAGTTTAAAGTTCATCTGGTAATTAAAGCTTTACGTTCAAAAAACATCTCGTGATATCATACTTTTCACACAATTTCCAAGCCAACGAAAATGAATCCCTACATCCATCGGTGTTATTGATTAAAAGATAATAGAAGAAGAAATGTTGCAAAACTAAAGTGGACAACTTTGACACAGTTGTTTTACTCTTGTTGACCCCGATATTTTTTCTGGTCTTGTACAAATGTTATTTTTCCGAACAGCTAAATAATGGCGTTTGTTTTGTTATAAAAAATATTTCGTATTCACCTTCTGCCTATTTTTCTACACAATCAATATTTTTTGAAGAATGTTTAGATGGGTTCCAGTGCAATGCCAACCTGATGAGGCAGCAATCAAGAAAGAGTTGATAAACGTGTTTATCCGGCTCATGAATATGCACGATGACTTCAGTCACAATTGTGCCTTCATCACGATTATTCTTCCTTCGCGAATAGCTTTGCGTTCCTCTAATGCGATAGATCTGGGAATATATGTAAAAATGAAATAAATAATGAAGGCCGATATGTATTGGATGGAATCTTTTCGAAGATTTATGCAAATTTGGTCTCATAGGCCACCTAAAGCACGGAAGATATTCTTTGGAGGTTTTATTTTTCGGTTGAAAATTTTACATTTTTTCTGATTTTTCTATTCCAAAGTATTTTAAAATATTCAAATAATTGTGCACCCGTATCAAAATCTGGATTTAGTGCTTTCAAGGAAATAAGAGAGTCATCTTGTTCAAAAGGAATCAGCATTGATTTAAAATTTTATTTTAGTCCAAATATATCATGCGTTGGCATTGAACACAAATAAGATGTGATTGTGTTAATAAGAACAAACCTGTCTCTAGTATACATATATATGCAAATGTTTTTCATTTAGTAACTACCAAAGCAATTCAGATATTGCGCTTTATTTACGAAACAAAATATAGTTTAAATGTTAAAAGCAATCATTCACAGAAAGGTGCATTTATACAAAAAAATTTCTAAAGCGTTTTATGGTCAGTAGAACGTACATAAAAAATTATATTAGGAATAAAACACTTTTTTAATTAGGTCACCTACGTTTTTCTTCTTGTTGTCTTGTGCGCTTTAATATCGTTTTCGTCTTTCTCCAAATCCAATCCAGGTTTAAACTTACCGCTGTCAAAATGTTCGTTTTTTACGATAAGACAGACCTCATTCCTATCTATGACATCACAGATTCGCACTGCCACATATAAAGCGAAATGTCATTGCAGTGAAAGTAAACATTTTAGAAATTCAAGTCGTAGACAGTTTTAATTTTGCCTCTAGAATAATTATCGTCTACTTTAATGGCGATATCAATCAGTGTTTCATATATAAAATTAAATTCCGCTAATTCGGTTATCTTGCACACTACCAAAATGCAAATAATTTAGCGAATCTCGAATCTAGATTTTCGTTTCAGCCCAGGTTTGCAAAGGTGATTTCGACATAAATAAATTACTTAATACTTTCTATGTAAAAATTGATATCAAACCACCGGTTGGTAACTACGATCCATTTCCAATTCCCTCTACACTACACTATTATGTTAATTTACTTGACTCGTTTTAATAGAAATACAGAGTGCTAATTCCAACTTCAAAATTTCCAAATTTCTTGATTTTCACGAAACCAGGAGAAAAAATTAAGTTCTCTTTCCATTTTTTAAATAAGTTGTTTCACTGGGGAGAAAATTTAAAACAAAATATAGAGTATCCCTCTCAGAAGAAATTTGATTACTCCTTACATAACTAAAATTTCCTCTCTACAAAATAAAGTCACTGCTTTAGCAGTAAATTAAAATAATTTTGTGAGAGGTTTTTATTTAAAGCAACATGTGCTAAAATCTCACACCGATAAAGTTAAAGATGGGCGATGTAATGTTGCAGTCGTCACGGATTAGGTATGGAATCAATAGTGGCATGAGGGTTCATAAGCACAAGCCAAATGAGTTTTAAATTAGCAGTGACCAAGTGAACAGCAGGAACAATAATAATAATTAGTTCTGCAAGATTTTCGAATTAAAAGTTCGATTTCGGAGGATAACTGCTCGGGTATGAGCTACAATTGTCAATACGGGCATGAGCGGAAAGAAGGCTGTAAACTTACTTTGTTTATATTAGGGGTATAAGTTCTGTTCTTGTAGTCAATTATATAATCAGCACAGTTTTCTATGACCTTCTCCCATCTTATTATCAACTCTTCTATTTCAACTTTAACGAATTCTGAAGTTTTATATTTAAAAAATCAACTATTGCGTTTTTGATCCTTCACAAGAAATGGATTTTTTCCCAGCTAGAAAGTACTGCAAGGACTTGAAAAGATTATAGTCAGATGGAGCAAGGTCTGGTGAATATGGAAGATGGGGGAGAATTTCCAAACCTAGTTCCCTAATTTTTCCTGCGTAATCTTCACACATATAACGCATCATATTTGAGGATAACACCTTTATATTAATCAAAAGAGGATGTTTTTCTGTAATGTCCACTTTCAATCAGTCAAGTTGACCACAATAAATTTCCGCAGTAATGGTTATCCCAACGTTAAGCAATTCAAAATGAACCACACAATGGATATTCCAACAAACACAAAAAAGGAAACTACAAACCATGCACAAGAAGAAGATCAAGAACATTGAACTCTTTTTTATTAATGCTCTAAGATAGGGGAATTTGGGCTTATATACTTCGTCAGCCCAAATTTTCCTGTCCTAAAGCATTCATAAAGAGTTCAATATTCTTGGTCTTCTTCTTGTGTATGGCTTGTAGTTTCGAAGGTTTTGGTTTTGCAGCTTTTCTTGGTGGTTCTCCAGCGGAAGGCCATTGTTTTTTCTTCACTGGGTTATCATAGAGAACCGGTTTACGAGTAAATTGGATATGGAAGATCTTTGGGGTAGCCATACACCGGTATGTTTAAACTTGCCAATAGATTTCAAGTGACGTTGAACTGTTGACCAAGAAGCGCCCATTCTTTTTGAAATTTCCTCAATTGTTTGACAAGGATTTTCTTCCATAATGGCCCACAAAGTGTCTTCACCAAATTCCACTGAACGGCCACTTATTCATATTCATATATTCTGCATAAAATGTACAAAAGATTACAAATCTTATTTCAGTACAACTAGTTAGGATTATAAATTAAGGGGAAAAAATTAAATGTATTAGAGTAAAAAATGTAATAAAGTAAAAGTAAAGAGTTCAATTAATAATAATTTCAATAGTATAACCAATAGTAAATTTAACTAATCAAATAGTGCGCCTCACTTACAAAATACAAAGGTAATTTTTAAGTAATTCGTGGAAGAGTTTATTAGAGCCCGCCCGTTGAATCCCGGCCGACAAGCAGTTCTACTCGCGGGTGGCCTGGACAAAATAAGAACGCTCACCTCACCGCAAACTACAACGTGGAACAAGAAGCTTCAGATGCCTAGATGAGTGGACTTTGCTTTGATATTACTTTGTATTAAAATATGAGCTCACGATATTTAAGATATACGCAGTTTGATTCAGATATTCGTGGCCTAAGGTGGAAGGAGAGAAGGAGGAGTGAGAGAGCAAAAAGGCAGTGGTTATTTTTCGATATATTCTCCCTTTATTTCAACACGTTTTTCACATCTTTTAGTAAGACCTTTAACACTAGTAAAATAGTAGTCTGAAGATTTGTCTTCGAAATACTGCCTAACCGCCTCACGGATTTCTTCGTCGGAGTTGAACTTCCTTCGACACAAATCTGATTTTTGTTTGGAAAAAAAAAATAGTCACTTGGGGCCAAGTCTAGACTGTAAAGTGAATTATCCTAATTCTTAAAGCCGCGTTCCTTAATAGCAGCCTTTGCAATAGCAGCAGTATGTACGGGCGCATTATCGTGTAAGAACAATACTTTGCGAGACCGTTTTCCGTTCTTGACAATGGCTTTACATAACTTGCGTAGAAATTCAGAATAATATGTGTCATTTACAACGGTATTACGTTCCTTGAAATGCAGCAGCAGAATACCTTCAGTATCCCAGAAAATAATTACCATGACCTTTCTGGTATGTACTTTGTGTGAGCTTCGCTGTTTCCGGCACTGGTTCTTCGGGGCGCTACTGTTCATACTGTCAAGCATACCTCAATATATTTGCACACAGGTATACCTTAGCAAGTCTATCGGACTTCTCGAGGATATGGTGTGTCGTGTAAATGAGGATCTTCAAGGAATAGCTGAGTTGGCGGTAAGGAACGGTTTAGCCCTTAACCTTCATAAATCTCAGTGTTTAATGGTTTATAGACGTGAATTAGACCGAAATACCTTTCCACTTATTAATTTGAACAATTTGACGTTGCTTTACGTGGGAAATTTACTTGCTGCGATTACGTGTGTGATATGCTGGGAAATTTTTATAGTAAACTCAGGCAACTCTGGATGACTTCACAATGTCTTCCAAGACATATTCGCTCAAGACTTGCAATGTTACTCATCATTCCATATTTTACATATTATAGCCTTGTTTTCAGCAGGCTGAATTCCGTATACCAACGGAAATTGCATGTCGAATTTGATGATGTCATAAGGTATTTTTTTGGACTGCAGCGTTTCTCCCATATTTCCAACCACGTAGATTCTCTTCTCGGTATGTCTATCGAGACCTATTTGCTTAGAAGACAGCTAAGGTTTCTTCCCAATTTAATACTGAATAAAGTGCCGCATTACCTGTATGAAGAACTACAGTTTTCGCAGTCACAGAAAAATCTTCAACTCCTTTAGCCCAGGCAATACATTGCATTCGCAGTTAGAATAGTCTACCAATAGATATTTGAGGGGATGGCGCACATTCTTTTCTTTTTTCTTTATATTCACTTTTATTTCCTATTTCACAATTTTCTTTTTCTTATTATTATCGTCTTCCTTTTCTAATATGTGAATTGTTTATTTTTCTTAGTTAGTTAATTTGTATTCTGTTTTGAAGTAGTATTTAGATATTTAAATTAGAACAGAGCAGGAAGTTTATTGAAATTTGAATGAATTATGACCTCATATTCTCTTATACTTCATATGTTTTCTTAATTTAATTTTTTGTACTATTATCCAATAAAATGTTATTGTGTTGTAATTTTGCAATTATACGCATCATAGAAAAAGAAAAGAAAATGAAAAAATTTATAAATATCCAAAATGGTCTTCTAAAAACAAATAATAACACACTATCTTCGCTATGACATCATTTTAAATGATTCCAATTGAAAAATATCAATATCAAAATTATTAAAAAAACTGTCAAAATTAAATTAAATAACGAGGTCATGTGGAGATAGTCTGTCTAGGGTATAAACATTTGTGTTCAAAAATTAAAAAAAATTGAACAAGTTTAAAAGACGACTTTGAAAGATAACGGAGCACGCTAAGTCCATTTAGATGATGCTTTGAGTTTTCAAAATTAAAACACATTTTCTTACACCTTAGAAAAATCGTTATTTTATTTATTCAAAATATAAATATGCTAGATGGTCTAGAGCTTCAAAATAAAACGAGATTTTACAGCTTAAATGTTGCAATTTATAAAAATTGTAGAAAGTTTCTAAAACTGAAACCTTTCCTAAATGAGTGCATGTACATGTTGAAAAAGTAGGTTGAAGTAAACTTATGGAAAAGAAAATTCGAAATTGCGGAATGTTGGAAATGGAACCATAAAATTCGCTAAAGTTATCTGTCAAAAAGCATTCTAATGCTCTGTGGCATCGATTACTAGTAACAGCAACAAAACCTATGGATAACCTTCCATCATTTCTGTTCTCGTGGATACTGCACTTCAAAACACGTTTAACAATAGTTTCTCTTTAAAATTTTCTACTAAAATTCTATTTAAACTTTATGTAACAATTTTGTTAACATGCACAGTGTGCAACCCTTTTATCTACACAAAGTGATTTAGTATACATTACAGAATGCATGCGCGTTAAAAAAAACGAGAAAACCTTGCTTTTTCGAAACGTCGTACCTAGTTTAAATTTTCTATTAAATTTTAAAATTTGATATTTTTAAATCCCAACCATTAAAAGAAATATACATATGTAATTGCAAAAGCTATCGTATAGTATTAAACGAACGAGCTAATTATGTTTAAAAATGGAGTGCGATGGTAATTCCAGTTCTTAAATGATTCGCACATTAATCAGTCAATCATCAAGCAAATAAACTAAAAATATAAAGTAATAAAACAGTTGAATATCAACTAAAAATTTGCTTCGTAGTAAACGCATTAATGCCAGATTTTAAATGTATATCCAAGAAGATGTTTCAGCCAGTAAACTGCTACGGGACTCAGAAAAAGGTGTTCAACAACCAAAGCAATAAGTGTGATGCAACTTGCTGGCTATAGCTGATATCATCGGAATTCCTTCAGATACATGCGGCACACGTAAAAATGTTTGGTTGGCTCATTAGGGCATCAAAGCTTGTTTACCTTGGACTCACGATTAAGCACACATCTTTAAAACATGAAGCAAGAAATAAATGGAGAAATGAAGCAAATGCCATGTATACGCTATCGATTTCGATTTGGTATTATTCTCCTAAATTTTGTTCGATTTTAAATTTTTTATATTATTTAAAAAATAACACGAGAGATTTTTGTTCTGACTATTTAAATAATTTTCCATTTCTATATTTATCTACGTTAATTATTGCTTGTTAAGCTAATAGTCTTGCGAGTATTTATAGTCGATATTCGTTAATATTTCATGTATTGCTTAGATATACATAGGAACTGAAGAAGTAATTTAAAAATTTGTGAGAAAGATAGTATTGATTATCAATAATTTCTTTTTCTCAAATTTCGACAGATATGATAGTTTACCACAAGTCTGTATATAAGATATTGTTTTCTTTCTTCAAAGCAATATTTCATTTTCTTTTTTAGTATTAGCTGGTATTAGAATTGCTTTATTATTTTGAGTCAGAAAACTATTGGACTTAATCGTATTATAATAGCAGTTGTAAAAGTGCCCAAACTTTATTTTATGATTTATTTTGTAGTAGTAGTAATAGTAAAAAGAGAGACTGTTCTATTATCTATATACTCCCTCAAAAGTTTCAGAATTTTAAAAATATGACGAATAAAAAGGAAATACCTGTATTCTAATTACAATCACTACATTTGCAATTTCTAGGTAAAGTGTGTTAGGAAAAATTTTGGTAGAAAATTTGCAGTAATTAAAGTTAAAATATTATCAAGAATTCTGATTTTGGCGTGTGTTAGGGGAAGTAAAAAACACATCTTATATTTTTTCGACATAATGAAATTGAAAATTTTAGTGTTGACTGTGAGAAGTTCTCGTTGTTAATTTCCTCGCCTCTACTAATTTCATGTAGAAATTCACACAATTTCACACAAAGCAAATAAATATAATATTTTGTTACACTTTCATTTATTTCTAAAGCAGCTTGTTAAAAAATTAGCAAAATGTTCTTTCTTTCGGATATCTTAAACTGTTTTTTTTCGGTAACTGAAATATAAGTCTTCAGGTAAGAAACGACTTCTCTACTGTCATAAAAGAAGTTTTTATCTATCCAACTCAGATATATATGAATTTTTTGTAATATTTTTGAACATTAACTGTTTAGTTAGTCTTCAGAAATTTAACACCTTCCACATTTTGCGGGTTAATTTGGACTCAACGATGATGATTTTGAATTTCTTTTTGACTTTTCTGCAGTACAATACAAAGCTTTGTGCATTCTGAGGAATTTATGTGGTATCCTATTTCTTGGCTTCCGGATATTGATATTTAACGTAAATTAACTATATTTATGGGGATATAGTCGAAATTAGTTTATTCAAAAATTTCATATTCGTCTTACAGAATTAAAAATTGTAATAATACGAATAGGATTTAAAGGTTAATATTTTTCAAGAGAATCTGATACATAACGTCCAGCAACCAATTTTTTTAACTCTAATTGAGTTCTACGGCATAAAATTTTATGAGTCAACTTCATTGAATTTTACATCTTAAAATAAAAAAATTTCAGGTAAGGATTAGAGAAGCAATCGACAGGAAATGCCTCATATAATGTTTTTAAATTTAGTCAAAATTTCTTCATTAGAGGTTTTAAGTAGAAAAGATTATGTTGTTTGCACTTTCTTTATTTCTGTGTACGGTTGTTATAAAGACAGGGTATTTCATAAATTGCATACTAATACAATTGATAATTAGAATAGTTATGTTAAATATTAGCAATCAATGCAGCTTTGCTTTTTAAAACAACTGCCCTTTAAAATATTTTTATCAATTTATGCAAAACTTAACCTATGAAGTCCGCAAAAGGTCACATTTCAGTAGACAACAAAAGCTTTTGTTTAATTCTCTATCCTTCTTCATCCTGGAATGAAAAGGTACTTTAGTAAAACAATTTAGAAATATTTGCACTGTACTTACAAGACTATGCATAAAATTGAGACCAACCTAGTTGTGAAGTTTGTCAAAGAATCATGAAATTCAACGCAAACGCAATTTTCTATTATCTTCGATCAAATTAACTGCAACATATTCCAAAAACTTATAGAAATATGTGCAAAATTTTAAGAACCCTTGAACCTGACTAAGCAATCCACGATTTTCGTTATTCAACTGTGTCATGTACAACACTAAAAATTTTATGCATAGCAAAGAGTTTAAAATTAAGCCATTAGGCTTTTAGATAAAATGGAGAAAAACTTTGTAGATGCCAACATTTTACGCTGTATATACATTCATATATACTTATGTTGGAATTTACTGCCGCACCAAAAATTTGCTATATTTCTGGTGTAAGCCTTGTGCAAATTTTGCATACGAATTCAATTAGTGCAGTTGAGTGGAAATGTAGGAAAGTTTACAAAACACACAAAAATACAAATACAACGAAAACAAATTGCATCTGAGGACTTACAGTTGTTAGCTACACAGCCTACATCTACTTTTTCTTACGTGTAGGAAGTCTAGGTACATCTGGTGTGGCTTACACAGGGAACAATAAGGTTGGTGCACATGCAGAAAACGAAAATGTTCGGTCGTTTGATGCCATTTTGTGCTACACTGACTTTGCAAATAAAAGGACCTACTGACTTTACATTTCATGTACTGCATACCGTAAAGTAATTTGAAAAACAAAGTTTGTCGGCCACAACCCACGTCCAAGGCGTTGTGCAGTCATAAATCCAAAACGGAAAAAGTTCCTTTTAAAAAGAAATATGAATATGTTCGTTGCTTTCATTAAGAAATCAATGCCTCTTTGTGGATCAATTTTCCAGCAGGATAATACAATACCACACACAGCTCAACCAACACCTTGCAAGAAGATTGAAGGAAAATTACAAAAATTATGGCAGAAATTCTTGTAAATTCTTGTTTATGAAGAATCAAATATTGTCTGGAAAACAAAGAATTATTTTTTAAATCTTTTTCCAAAACATTTAAGTTACTTCATTCTGAATTTAACTAATCTTAAACTTTTGCATATGGGTCGCATTGATTTTAGAGATTTTGCGTATTTCGGGAATAATTTTGATTTTCGATACAAACAATCTTTAAGAGGCTAACTGGGATACCAGGATTCATTAAGAAACCTGGTCTTAAATTTACACACAAATAGTCTTGTCAAACATTTGAGATACCTCACATAGCTGTTTTCAAAAAACAATGATGTATCTAAACTGAGATCATAATCTAATTTAGTTTCTCATTTGTTTTAATGATTCAGAGTGCCAATTAAAAGCATTTCTTTGTCATCAGCAAGGCAGCAAAGGTAAAAAGCTAGGAAACACGTATTTTTAAGATAATTTGCGTTTAAAGTACATACTTTTTGCTTCCCTGTTATCTCACATATTAGTATTTATTTACTAAACACACTGTCACTAAAAAGCATGTTTAAAAAATTTGCTTTTCCTAAGCTTTAATAGTTCTCTAACTATTTGAAAAAAACTACTCACAATAGCCAAGTAAGCACACTACATAATAATATCATTGGCCATCTCTTGTCTTGAAATAAGAATTTTCATAATTAATTTAAAGCAGAAGATAAAAAGGATTATCGACTCGAAGGTCTTATTATATAAACAAAATGTTTTTATATGTTATACATAAATATTCTCGGAATAAGAATAAGATCTGTTAAACGTAAAAACATGCAAGAACTTCCTTCAGATTCGAAAATTCACAACTTCCACTAATAATTCAGGAATTAAGTGTGAACAAAAAAGTCAAACAGTTAGCAGTTTTTTAATTGCAACTATAACTCTCAAAGTATGCAGAAACAATTAAAAATTTCATCATCATTACTCATATTTCATCTTTTGTCTACTTCTCTTTCAGTCACTGAGACCCTTGACGAAAATAAAACGGAGACAGAACGTGGTAAGTAAAGGCCATTTTTGGATCAAACGATACAAATGTCTGTGTTGATGTTACAAACTTAATGTAAATACCTTTGTACTGCTTTATGTGCACAGCTACCTTTATGGATAACGAACATGTCCAGCGAATACACACTGTTAAAAAATTCAGTAAATGATAAAATTAGCCATATTATAAATACTATGGAGCTAACAGCAGATTGTAAATATTATTAGTGTTTCAAGTATTTAAAAAAAGAACTTAAAACTGCACTTATCTCAATCCAAATTTCATTCTTGGTTCAACTGTTTCTACTTTTCTATGTAAAATTAGAAAACAAATCTGAAATGATTGATAGTGGAATAATAATCACAGGTAGTGAATGGCATTAATAGAAAATGTCAAGGCTTGAGAATATTTCATCATCTACAAGTAAGGTGATATCACAAAAACAATACTGTTGCTTGAATATGTACAAGTTTCGTGTTGTGTCATGAGGATAGAAGGTAAACGAGAAGACTTGATTTTACTAAAAATATTCTAAAAATCAAAGAAATTGTTTCTTCTGCATCAGGTAACACAATTTTAGAATATTAGTGGTATTGGATGTTGGCCAAAATAACTAGTAATGATTCAATGTTTACAAAGCGCGAATAATTCCATAACTAGATTGGTCGCAATGTTTCGGTTATGGAGTAAAATTAATTCCTGCTACATTGTGATATCATAGAAACTATTGAACTTAAAACAGGAAGGAATTCTGCGCTTTGAATATTTATTTAAAGTAACAATATTTAGAATTCAATATTAGATCAAAATTTACTATCAGGGACGTTTTTCAATATAAGAAGTTAACACATTGCGTGTGCTCTTCATCAAAGGTTCTACCTCCACACAACATAGTTTAACTTTTCTACCTCTATGTACAGCCACACTTTTTTTGTATTTGAGATCGTCCAACCGGTAGGCCCTTGTGTTACTTTGACCTAGAGATTTTTTGTGGTTGACCCCAACTATTTAATTTGCTGCCATTCGCCCATTAATATAAATCATAATCTTCTTCGGTGACACACAGCTTCACAACCTCCGTAGGCGTTAATATATATAATAAGGTTAAGATTTCGCATCTGCATTACTATGCGCTGCCGTTTCAACTTCTACAGAATCGGTATTAATCGTCCTCAACAAGATCCATTTTCTTTAAAAGGTTTTTTAATGGATAATGTTCAGTGAGAAAACCAGTGATGGGTCTTCAGCTTAATCTTAGTAAGTGGGAGTAACGAATTCGTCCTCTGATGCACACAGCACAGCATAATTGGCAGGAAATTTAGGGAAGAGGAGAGAGAATTCGATTCCGAACATCATAGTGAAAACCGGATTGAAATCGGATGTAATGTGCCAAAGTAATTTCTCCCACCAGTTTGAAAAATGGTGTTTCGAGGAAAACGCGTTTAAAGTTTTACGTTTCAGTTCAACACGCCGGGACATAAATCTCCTCGTTAACAGATAAAAAACTTCTTGGCGGACCTGAGATGAATACTATATTAAAGTATGCATCCTAAGGAACATTTTAAGTAAAAAATGCATTTCTAGTATTATTCGTTGAAGTATTTATCATAATTTCTGATAATTATTTCCATGAGCAGAGCAAGTTTTCTTCTTATACTATGAAAGTCCTGGAAATTCAATGGTATGTGAATACCACCAAAATTTTTAACACATATCCGTCCGGATGACGAAAATTCGTCATTTCACAGCCAATCATGTAACTCATGTTTGGTCGGCCATGTATTAGCAATTAAATGGTTGTTACTGCATTAATACAACACTACTCGACTATTGCTAAAAACTTTCGACATAGAATATTTCATAAATAAATGATGTAATATAATACCTCTACTGCATCAATATTCTTATCAATTGAAACTTCATACATTTCTTCTTGTTAGCTTATGTGAATTGTTTTTTTTCTCCAAATTATGAAAGAAAAGTATAATTTCACTTACTAGTTATTCCATATTCGTTATAGTTAACACATAACTGAAGTGTAAAGGCAAGACGTTTTGTAGAAATATCAGTTTTAATAATAAAATACACGTTCAATGTAGATAGAGCTGAAAATAACATATCTATGAATTTTATAATGTACAGATCGATTAAATAAACAAAAATTGTTGTTTTTATTAAGTTGTATGATGCTTAATTCATATTTACATGTTTAGTACAATTGCTGAAAAAATAGTAGGAAAATTATGTTTTTTACACATGTGTAAAAAACGTGTAAAAAAATACCGGAATCAAACTCAGATTTTCAATTTTTTAAACCCATTTCAATTTTTCTAATAATGCAAAGTATTCTTCAACTTAAATTCCCAATCATTTACATAATTATGTGATTCGTAATGTAATGCACCTATTATTAAGAGAAGTAAAAAGAACATGCTAAATTGTCCCACTAGAGTAGGGGAGGAACTTCATGTATTATAATTTGATACCTTATTTAGATTTCAAGTAAAACTTATGTGTGTTACCAGTTTCCAAAAACAACAAAAACTAGGGTAAAGTTTATATGGCCTGAAAACAGAGATTATGCTGTAAAAGAGAGTAGCGATGGTCAGGTGCCTATCCAAAACAGATTTTAGGTTTTAAGAGAAGACAACACAAAAGAGCCAAACTAGAAGAGTACCTCTTCTGAAATTCCTGCTGCCCCATTTAATCTAGTTTCTCCACTTTGTGTGCTTTCATTCTCTGATATTCTCAATTTCAAGGAAAATGTTGCGGCTTTCTTGAACTTAACACTGAGGCTTTGCCTGCGACTTTCACTGCTAGCTGACTTACACATACTAACTTTCCAGCATAGCAGTCACCAGGTACTTGCTTAATATTTCAATTACGTAATGCTAATGATAGCTTTAGATATCATGTAACATTCCATCTTTTTGAAAATTGGACAAATGGGATTTTCTTTGTTTTGTTTGTTAATGTTGATGCATGTGTGTGTGTGGAAAAACGTTTTTTATTGTACAATAAAATATCTATTAAAAGTATGGAGATAAATTTAGGTACATTAGGCATGACCTTGATCCACTTATTCTCACAATACATAAATTTCTTTACTTGAAATCGTTCTTATTAATTGTTGGACCAACAAAATATTTAATCTATAGAACATTTAGAGAATATTAGTTCTTACTGTTTTTCCAATAGAATCGCTCTAGAGACAATAAATTCCGTAAAGTAGTCCCAAGTCGATTTATTGCTTGTACGAGAAAATGTATATATATACATTATATAAGTACAATATTGTCAATTAAAGGTGCATTGCTATATTTACAATTAAGTGAAATTAACTAGTGCTAAAAATTATCAAAAATCCAGTAAAATTGCATACGGTCTAAACAAATTTTACATACCATTGTTTCTAAATGGAAAGAATTAATTAATGAAATGAATGATAGAAGATTTTTTATGCATACATAAAGGTAGGTCGCGTTGCAAAATGTCTGACGTAAGGCTCCAATATTATCGATTATTTGATTAATAATGTTATTTTAACTATAATATTAATACCACCTGGTCCAAACTATTTGGGAGACAATAAAATTACAGTTGTTCTACAGTATAAAAAAAAACTTTTGCCTGTCAGACCTGAGGTTTTCGCTATTACGAGCAAGTTAAGAAACTGCAACGTTTCTTTATTAAGAAAATGTTTGGACTTCAGAGCTACTCCAAATTACATGTTGCCTAATCTGTTCATATTTACGTTAAAGTATCACTTCGAGTATATCTTAAAGATAAATATGGCAGATAATCGACTACCGATAATTTTTTTATGTGAAACCGTCAGAAATAGAATTGAAATAGAAATAGAACTGATTCTAGCGGAAAAACATGACCTTTTACTTAATAATGACGTTAACCCGGATGTGCTAAACATGATTTTAGACCATGAAGCAAAATGGCCTCATGCCAATAGAATAGATGAAGCACAGCGAAAGATATAACAGAACCTCTATGGTAATCTCAAATATAATTTGGGCGTTTTATCTCAGATCGTTTTTTCTTGTAAATTTGTTTGAATTCTAGGTTGGTTTTTTCTTTCTTTTTCCTTTTCATTTGACACTATTATTGTAAAGGAAGATATGAAGTAAAATATTATTATTAATATTATAAATTTTATTTTATACTGTGATACGAAAAACATTCAAAGACTTTTATTTATAAGTTGGACCTTGAATGTCTTAAAATTATACTAAACGGTATAGCCAGAGAATTCATTCATAATAGACTTACGCATATCCTGAGCAATCAGCGGTAAACGCAGGACGGAATGTTTTGAATACACAAAGTATAAACTTCCAACA